>NW_019104808.1:101959-118753 GCF_001995035.1 Momordica charantia | reverse complement strand
AAAGTAAAGGCAAAGGGAAGACAAGCAAAGTGCTGGATTTTTATATATTTGAATAAGTAGAAAATAACTAAGTACAAATGGAAACAAAACAAGCTCAATAAAGGAATGTAAAGTGCTCGGGATTTAAAAACCAAAAGCAACTCAAAAGTACTTAGAAAGCAACAAAGAAACACTAAAAATGATCAAGAGAAAGAAGCAAGGCTTGATGACTTTGGTGGAGAAGCTGCTGGAATTTATAGCTTTGCAGAATTGGTTAGGTAGGTCCTAAAACGATGGTGAATCACCCATTTCCAACTCCTTTGACTGACTAAATCGTGCTCAAACTGATAGTGGAACACTTCTTCTACACGTATGCATCGGTTGGAACCACCAAAACGCATTGGAAGACGCGTTTCATTAAGGGCAAAGTTGGAAGAAAAACTGTTTTCTGCAGCCTTCCCAGGCGCCTGGCGCCTCCCATGTTGGTATTTCCGACTTTTTGCTTCTTTTGATTAATTTGCACTCCCAAATAGTCCTAAAATGTCATAAATACAATATAAGCCAACCACAAACCATCCTATATGAATTTTGCATGACTTGGAACTCAAACGACCGAGAAAAAGTCCAAAACAAAGTTAAAACATATTAAAAAAAGTATCTAAAACCTTCTTTTTACGCATGTAAACAAGTGTAATCAGGAACCACCAAAACGCATTGGAAGACGTGTTTCATTGAGGGCAAAGTTGGAAGAAAACCAGTTTTTCTGCAGGCACGCAGGCGCCTGGCGCCTCCCATGATGTTTTTTCGTCTTTTTGCTTCTTTTGATTAATTTCCACTCTCAAATGGTCCTAAAATGTCATAAATACAATATAAGCCAACAACAAACCATCATATATGAATTTTGCATGAATTGGAACTCAAACGACCGAGAAAAAGTCCGAAACAAAGTTAAAACATAGTAAAAACAACATCTAAAACCTTCTTTTTACGCATGTAAACAAGCGTAATCACACCCCCAAACTTAACTTTTTGCTTGTCCTCAAGCAAAACTTAGCAACTTTAATCAGTCTAACACATCGACAAGGTAAAGCAAAAGCAACCGAGATGTTCAATCATAAATTGTCTCAGAGAAAAGATGTCAAAGCCTACCATTCTATTGCCTTTGTAAGCTTAGTCACTATAAACCAAGTTTGAAATGATAAAAACCTTCTCTTTCAAAATCCTTTTTCCTTTCAAAAACAGAAAACGTTTTCAAATACCCCTAAGGAATCTGCACACTCCCTTTTTACATTGAGACTTTTACATCTGAGAGACCGGCTACTAGCCCCTGAGGTTTCCACACACTAACATTGGTTTCAACCACAGCTACTCGTAGAAAGACTTTGAAACTAACAGCTAGGTCATAAAACGACGACAATGAGAAACACGAAGTCACTTATCACCATCTTTACTGCTATTTTCAAAGTCAACACCCAACCTAAAACTAAATGGGTGTCTACAGTAGGACTCGGGAAGCATAAATACATCTTCTTTAACTCTCATTGTTTTTACCACTCTTTTCTTTCTAACAAAAGTCTTTTCCCCACTCTTATTTTCTCTCAACAAGACTCTTTTTACTCTTTTGCAACCTTTTTTTTATTTGTTTTTTTCTTTTTCTTTTTCTTTTTTTTAAGCTAAGTGTTTTTCAACACTTTCTTTCTTTCCAACTGACTCTTTTTCAAAAAAAAAAATAGCATGATTTTTCAATATAAATAACACTTTATTTTTCTGAAACAATGACTAACACAACGACTGTCCCCCCCAAACTTAAGAGAGACAGTGTCCTCACTGGGAAAAGAGTTTTGCATCGGATGAAAAATGGCTGAACAGTAAAAAGGACAAGGACTTCCTATACAGGGGCAAAGAAAAAGCTTAAAGTTTGTAAAGATCAAAAAGACATAAAAGAAAATGAGTTTATCACAGAAACGAAGGAAATAGCTCAAAGCTTAGTCAGGCATAGAACAGAAAACTCAACAATCTCTTATAATCATCATCGACATGAAATCACATGCACAACATAGATGCTTCAAAGTAGGCATGTGAAAAGCTAAACTAAGGTTAAGTGAAGGCATACTTTAAGTGATCAGAAGATAAACGATACTAATTTATACATGCTTCAACTGAGCTCGAAACATAATCAATACAAAAAACATGCGTAGTAAAGCTAGAATGTGCAAACTACGTCATTAACCAAAAGAGTAATACACAAAAAATAGCAAAGAAGGAACCTCCCCTTCATGAAGTCGGAGGTTGTGGACTAGGATCAGTGTCGGTACTGGAAGATGGATGACCAAGGATAGCAGCTAGCGCTGGAGGCCATGAAGGTAAAACCGCAAAATCCAATGAAGCCCTCAAGTTGTAGATATGTTGCACGACTTCTCGAACCTGATCTCGCAGCTGTTGGTTCTCCTCTCGGAGACGACGGATCTCCGATGTATGAGATGTCCCAGTACCTTCCCTTCTTTGTAACGCATGTGCAATAATACGCCGAATATTCTTCTCTTCCACAATTGGGGCATCTCTCTTAGTTTGATCCTCAGGGAGCTGTACACCTTGTCGCAAGCATAAAGAAGTGACCGAACGTGGGTGATAAAGCTAACCACGTGTCCGGTGGGCACACTCATGGATACTGGTATTGATCAATTCTCCATAATTCACATCTATGCCCTTTAGCATGGCATAAACCAGCAGGGCTCTATCCTGAGTGACATGCTCATCATGCTCCGTTGGCAAAATTCTGTTTTTGACTATGTATAACCATCCTGCAGCAGCTAGTGAAACATCCTCGGGTTTTAGTCGTACCTTGCCATGAGTAGTCAAATCCCAAGTGGCAGAGGGCTTCCCAACACATTCTAGAGCCTCATCAAGCTGTGCTAGAGTCGGAGTCACTAACATCTTATTGCCCACAGCATCTCTGATATTCTTAATGTTGAAGGTGTAGTTGATCTGAGTGGCATCAAACCTTATTTCCTTCCCACGCACTATGGCTATATGTGACTGGGGATGGACAGCAGCATAGAACTCTCTGACTAACTCCAAAGCCTCACATTGTATGGGCTGAATGAGTGGTCTCCATTCTTTATCTCTAGCGGTCTCCCTCCAATCATCAGGCACATCTCCTAGAGTGAGGTCGAATCCCAATTCTGTCATAATCTTACGGGATTTCATTAAGGAAGTTCGAGTGGCTAAATTTGCCGCGTTCCATTTCGTCTCGACCTCCTCTCCCTCAGACAAGTCCAGTTCGATTGTATCAACTGGCCCAGGTGCCACTACCTTCTGCTTAGCTTCAGCTGCTTTAGCTTTCGCAGCTCTCGTTTTAGGTTCATTCATGGGCACTGTCGGCTTCTTAACCTGAACTGCCCGACGTTTTGAACTCTTTTTCTCCCGCCTCTTGTATTGGAACATTTCCCTTATCGTCTGCGTGTCCTCAGGATCTTCTTCGCTGGTAGGTTCTTGAGTACTATTCTCCCCAACCTTGGATCTACCTGTATCACACCCAAGCGGGTTAACTGCATTAGAAGGAATAGTGTGAGCATCCCTTACCCCKGGTAGAGTGGCCATCGGTGTGACRTACTCATCYGTTGCCAACGGAGTAGATCCARTTGCCCCAGTAGGCAACTCTTGKTGACTACAAAATGCTCCTTCTGTAGGTGTATCCAATGGGGAAGGTTYYTRAGTATCTGTTCTCACCACTTCGTTGTCGGTATCCTCTGTTTCCGGCATATTTGAACAATTKCCTCGKGAAACCAGTAGAAAATCATCATTACCATCTCCCGGTGTAATAATCAATGGAGATGAATAAAACTGCTCCGCATCCCTGTTCTCCATAGATGAATCCTTAGGCGTCAGACGCCTACTACTCCCATCTTCCTCAATTTCTGGGTCCGTCATCACCTCTTTGCCCTTCCTCTTTTGCCCTATCGAAACCCCGGGCTCTAGCCTCTGGCTATGGCTCTTCTCTTGCTCCCCTTCATGCTCAACTCCTGCATCCATTGGCAAATTGGTTGGGATTGGCATCCTAGGAGGCTCTAAGGGTTTTAGTTGTCCCATGTTGAAGGTAGTCAATATGTTAGGGTTCAATTGGGGTGCTTGAGGTCCTCTTTCTAGGAATGGAAGTTGATGTGGTGGGGGAACCCTAGGTTAAATCATCCCATAATTATGTGGAGGTACCCAATGACCCATTCCATAATAAGGTGGAAGGCTAGGAAATAGAGTAGATGGGTTTGGCATTCCATAAGAATGAACACTAGCTGGAATTTGCATTTGAGACAACGGAAAATGATAGGAAGGAACCGGGTTAAACATAAACGGTTGGTACATACCCGGATTGATCATTGGAGGAGGTTGTTGAGGATTTTCAGCCCTAAACTCACTGTTTTGAGGTATATTAAGGGTGGGTAGTTGCTGAAAATTAACATAACCATGTGGGCTCATTATAGGATGTTGTGTAGGAGCTTGGGACGGAGGACATTCAAATGTTTGAAGCGGGTTTCCTCCTCTAACAGCAGCTAGCCTAGAATCTGGAACCATGTGGTGTTGGAAGTTCTCCAATGGTGGAAAGGGAATGCTTGTGGCATTTGGAGCTTGAGTAGAAAAGGTAGGAAGTGAAGTATGTTGAGAAAAAGAAGCCATAGAAGTAATCAAATGCTGGAAATTTCTTCTTCTTTTTGGTGGTGGCTGAAATCGAGAACAATGGTGGGGAAGGAGTGGTTTTTTTTCGAAAAAAACAAAGGGGAAGAAAAGATGTGTGTGGGTTTTTGTGTGGAGGTGCAAGGCTTAGGCAGTGGGTCTATTTAAAGCTTTCCCCAAACTAAATCCTAAATGGAAAGGGATTGAGATTTAAGTTCAACTAGGTTTCCTAAACCTAAAAGGAAAAAATAAGTTTGAATTCCAAATAAGATTAGGGAAACAAGAATTGAAGTATTTTTTAGTTTAAGGAGAGATTTGAAACTTAAATTACAAAGGATTAATGTTTGACCCAAAATAAAACCCATAAAAGTCGAAAAATGAAACCCAAATCACGAAGGAAAAAGAAATTCGAAATACTGGAAAGAAAAAAAACAGAGCAGGCGCCAGGCACCTGCATGATTTTTATTTTTCGCAAAGGGCAGGCGCCAGACGCCTGCGTAAATTTTTTTCAACGTTTTTTTCCTTTCTTTCTTTCTTTTTGTTTTTCAACGTTTTCAAAAACATTCTCTTAATAAGAAAAACTTTTTATAATTAAACAAAAAGAAAATACAAGATACNATTTTGGAAGTTGTTGTAAGCTTGAATGCAAGAGAATAGATTAGCGGCAAGACAAGAATACAACGCAATGTAGGGAGGAGACTAGGTGTACCCCCTAAGGTAGATTATAAAGCATTTTGCCTTTGGCAGGCATGAACATGCAAAGTGGCGAGGAGTCACTCGCCACTAAAAGTACAAGGAAAACTAAATAACAACCAAAACTAAATACATGGCATGAAAGCATGTGGAAAGAGGTTGTTATGGGCATGCTGCCACGGGCAACAGGCCCTGGACAAGCATGACCATGACACATGGCGTGCGTGATAGGGGCGTTGTGAGGTGATAAGGGTTGTCGAGGCCCTCCAAAATAATTACTGATTTTACTAAATCTAACTTGTAAAAGTAGTGAGACCAGGTCGAATCTCAAGGGAACCAGTGAAATTAATTTCTCAAAGTTAAAAAAGTGGATGGTTTGTATTTAAATTTTGAAATTTAAATAGATAAACTAAAAAGAAAATGAAAGTTAATCTTACCAAGCTTCCAATCCAAAGATGTGATTTTCATCCAATTGTAATCTTGATCATAGGCTTTATAAAAAAAAATCGATTTCCTTATTCAAGAACTTAATCTACTTACTCGGAACCGTGGTAAGTTTTAATTCTCCTAATTTAATTAATTTAGACCAAGCATCAAAATTAAATCTTATTAATTAATCAACTGGGCACGATAGCGTTCCATATTAATCAAAGAATAGCATTAAGGATGATGAGACTAACTAAACCAAAATCAATTAATTTGAGATAGCTGCAAGTTAATTCATTTTGTCCCTTTGTTTCCCTAGAGTCTATTATGCCAGCTATGTAAACATGTAAAAGCCATAAATACACACACATAAGCCAACCCTTTGTAACTTATTTCAATCATTCGTGACAATTACGGATCACAAACTCATGGATAGCAGTAGAACAATTAATATGAATTAAGGCGTCAATTTAATTAATATAAATTGTTCATAAATAATGAAAACAAGAAACAAAGAATCCTTGAAAAAGAAGAAATCTCTATCTAACTTGAGCCTCCCAAGCTTACAATCGGACTTGAATCACCCTTGAGTTGGAAGAATTAAAGCCTAGCCACTCGTGGTAGAGGGAGAAAACTTGAATTTTGGAGAAGAGAGCTTTTTGTTGGAACTTGGATAATCAATCTCTATTTGTTCATAAATAAAGGCTTCTCTATTTATAGAGATTAATTTTATCCTCTTTTAAAGAGGAATTAACTCTAATAAGGAATTCCTAACTAATTGGGAAGATCATAGTTAAAAGAAAACAAATTAAATAAAAGAGTTCCTAATCAATTTAGGATAATGTTTCCTATTTTTATTATATCTCTTTATTTACAAAATATCCTAAAAAATCATAATTCTCAAATTGAAGCGTCCCGCCATAATAATCGTGTCTGTATTTATCTGTTGAGCTCTCCTCAATTTGGTGAAGTCCGCATTATCCTTTAAAATTGTGTTTTTAAATTATTATTCTTGAATATCTTCAATCTGCCACAAAATGATAAATTATAATTAAATTCAAATATTAGCGACACGGCGCGCGCGGGAAGGGTACGCTCGGGTAGGGGCATGCGCTTGGCGGTGCTTACGTGCGGGTGGCTCCTTGATAGCCTTGTCCTTGAAATGAGGCCACTTGCTTGACCTCTCTTCTTCTCTACACTTCCTCTTGACCCTAGTGGTTTCTTCATTAGTTCTCAAATTAGTCAAAATTTGTTGGTGTGTCCAATGAAGTCTTTTTCGTCGGCGGGGTCTTTCCTCAAGCTCTTCTTTCTTGTTGGTGTAAGTGTCATCTTGGAGTGTTGGGCCAAATATGATCACATCATCTTGTCCTTCTTGAATTGGATTCATCCTCGAATCGAGTTGTTTACCTACATCCAACTGAAGTAAGTTAGTCCAATGATATGCATCTATAGTAGGACTATTACCTTTTTGAAGTTGGAAAACTTCATTTTCTTCTTTTTTCTCGAAGATCTCCATTTGATTGTCATTGATGCTCTCCTCATGTGGCTCGGCCTCTTGAGGTTTTTGGGATCCTTGAGTGGGCGGCTCGAAGTTGCTTCCTTCTCCTTCTTCTTCCATTTTTCCCTCCATATTTGGCATAGCTTCGGGCATTGTCTCCTCAATTTCCTGTAAAAACTCAACACAAGTACTAAGCAAAGTATTTCTTCTTTCTTGAGTTAGGAGATGATTACCTTCATTAAAATATAGAAGAAGTAATTGTGTAGTACATAGAGCTCGCTCTATTTCATCCTTTCTAGCCATGGGAGTCACGACTTTTTCTCTCTTCTTTGGAGCCTTCTCTTTCTCTTTATTTTGAAGCTCAATAACTTCCTTTTTCTCGGCCTCCAACCTTCTTTCCTCCAATTTTAACTCATCAATTTGTACTTCCCTTAGAGAAAGATGTATAAGTGTGATTTTCTTACCTTAATGCTCAAAGGAATATTTATTAAAAAAACCATCAAAATTCACTTTCTTATCAAATTGCTACAGTCTCCCTAGCAAGAAATCACAAGCATGCATAGGTACAACATCATAAGTGACCTCGTCCTTGTATCTACCTATGTTGAATGGAACTTGAACTTGCTTTTGGACCTTCACATCGCCACTATTATTCAACCATTGTAGGCCATACGGTCGTGGGTGGGATGTAGTGGCTAAATTCAACCTTTCTACTATATCCTTACTAGCAAAATTAGTGCAATTCTCACTATCAATGATAACGTTGTTCGGTGTGTTGCCCTAAACTCGTAGTTTGTATTTATGTAAAAATAAATGTATATTCAATAAAGTTTTATTCAATAAATTTGTTGTTGAATTCATAGTATTGCATTGTCCAAAATCCAATAAACTAAACATCCAAAGTTATTATCATGTAACCAGGACAGTATATATATTGGGTAGATATTTGATATACTGGGTATATAATTCATATACCCTTATATACGACATATATATTTGATATAACCTGATATACAAGTGGATAATGTCTCGTAAATAACCTAAAGGGTTTATAGTATATGGATAAGGTTGGGTACCTTATCTTGGCAACAGTATGGATACGACCCACTTTGTAAATGTTACAGACGACTCAACCCAAGTCGTTTGTGTGGAGACATGCGAGTGTGGGTATCCTATACAATGAGTTTGTATAAGACCGGACCACGAAGTAGTCAATCTTTAGATGTAACGCCGTTAACTAACAGATTGCTATTTTATAGGATGACCAGGCAACTCATTCTCAATCCTGAGTGAGTTATGGATTCCTGCCCGTGAGGACTCGTCCTTTGATTTGTATGGGTGAGAGTGGCCCGAGTCGCCGACTCAACATTCCTACCATTTTGGGGACGAGACCGAGTTGGGAGCTGGGAACATAACTTCACAAGATAGAATTCACTCCTCCCCAACTTTAGGGGAGTAGATGAGTGTTCTCTTAATTACTGACTCTGGAACTTGAACAAGGGGCCTCACCCTCTCATTGGCCCGAGAGGAACTTCCGGTTATTGGTCGAACCATAACCGAGTTGTTCATTAGAGGGGCAGTGGTATTTAAGGAGTAAGATGTAACTCAGGGGTAAAACTGTAATTTGACCCAGCTTGAGTTACGAGCACTCGTGAAGGATTGACTTGCCATTAATGGTCAATATCTGTGGACACAAAAATAATCTATAGTGAGAAGAGTTCAGCTACAGGTTTTTAGTGGAGTAACCCGTAGTTAACGTATCTAGATTAAGGTGGTTAATGGGATTAACCAAATTAATCTCGTAACGTTGGAGCTTCTGATCTATAGGTCCATTATGTTCTCTTTCTAGCTCGTAAAGGGTAATTAAGAAGATAAAATCTTGGAAAGTAATTTGAATTGTTCAAATCTAATTAAAGGGAATTTGAGTTAATTGTGTATGACACAATTTAAGATAATGTATGATGGTACATTACAAAACTATATATCATGAGAGAAAAATATGAATAAGATTCATGTTAATACTATAGCTTAAAGTTTAATGTGAATTAGATTCATATTAAATACTATAGGTTATGAGGGAAATGTATATTTAAATATGAATCAAATATTTATTTGTTTAATTAAATATGATTTAATTAATTATTAAATTAAATAAATTAAATAAATGAATATATATATATATATATATATGAGTTTGTTAATTATGGATCACCACATCCCAGCAATTTTGGTGGGAAAGTGGTGAGGTGGAGAGTGGGAAGTTTCTTCCCCTCTCCCTCTTTCCTCCTTTCTTTATAATTCCCAATTTCCCTGTGTTTTGAGGTTGTTGATCAAAAAGGAAGAACACACACTCTCTCACAAAAACCGATTCTCAATTCCTTTCATTTCGTTCTCATTTCTCCAAGATACGAGATACCACAATCTTGTTCTTAAGTCCTTGAGACATAGCGAGGTAACTTGGTTGTGGTGTTCAATCACGCATTCGGGAGTTTTTGTTCTTGCTATCACGACGCTCGTGCTCGAGGAAGAGAATCCGCCGACGGTCTTCATAAGTAAGTGGTTTTCTTATTCCCCGTGAGGCTTAACCTAGGTTTTAAATAGATTGTTTTATTTTTTATAAGAACCGGTATCGTTCCTCTTCTAAATCCAAATTGAATCACGAGGGATAAAATGGTCCCCCTTGGGATTCGATCCCTTCAATTGGTGTCAGAGCCAGATGGTGATTCAATTTCGTTTTTGGACAAAATGGTATTGGTTTCGGTGGGTTAATTTGTTACATAAGATGTATGTTGGCTTGCTAGTAGACGGTTTCGGTTTTGCCATTTAGATTTACAGGGCCCGTTGTTTTGGGCATTTTGTTATAAATTGAGTCTGTATACTCTGGGTCGTTCGTGGAAAAGTGTTGCTGCGAAGGAGGGTCGAATTTCAAAGCTTTTTGGAGCGTTTTCGCTTCTGGAACAGAGAGCAGAGCAGCAGGTCCGTGACAGCAGTGCCATGGAACCATACTGCAGCGTCGTGGCGCTGCAACATTTTTCCAGCAAGCGCCGCGACACTGCACTGTAGCGCTGTGGCACTGTGCTGCAGCAGCGTCGCGACGCTATCCCTGATGTTTTTTTCGACCCGTTTGCACGTTCGAGGCTCTACAGGTGTTTTTTTTTCTATTAATGTAATTTTTGTTTACGTTAATTTAATTTTAACATAGGATGCCAAAAACCGGTCTACTTAGCTATTTATTTTATTGCATTATGAATGTGATTATTTTATGAATTATATGTTGCATAAAGTATGTCATATAGTTTTAAAATCCCACCATAGGTTAAGCATAATCATGCATCATATGTATATAATAGTTATAATGTATTGTAGCAAGTTTATTTTCATAATTGATTAATATAAGTGTTATATTAATGAGATGAAAATAAAGTTGCATTGTGCATGGCATTACTTTAGTTAATATAATTGTTATATTAATGTATGCTTGCAATGCATGTATATAGGTTTAATTTCTCAAATTTTATAAGAGTTATAAAATTTGGTAGATAGAAATTAAAATCTATAATAAAGAATTGCATGCAAACATAGGGTCAAAGTTAATTAATTTTAAAGGGATTTAAAATTAATTAGACCTTAGGTTATATCTTTTAATATGATTAGGGAGTAGTCTTTTATTTTGTTTTAACTAGGTTTAAAATTAAATGATAAAAGAGTAAATATAAAATATTGTCTATAAGGGAACCCTGTCTAAGGAAAATTCTGTCTAGGTTGAGGTATTTAAGTTGATCGTAAGGGAACACCTCTACCTGGGAATCGACCTGGGAGTTGAATTAGTTAATATTTTATGCATACAATAATGTCATTAGTTTATTAAAACGTTTGATAAACTCAAACATTATTGTACAACTTCCAATATAAATAGTTATATTGGGCCGACTAAAAATTCACTTAGTTAATTTCACTTAGCTGGAATTTATCCAAGTAATATACCCTAGTCTTAGAATACTAAGTGGGAGCAAAAGAGAAAATGTAATATACTGTGTATATATTTGATATACAAGGTATATATAACATGTTTTTCTCTCTCTCTCACGTTCTCCTTATATTCACACTGTGAGTTCCAGCCTCGTGTTACCCTGGGCGCAGCTTCCCTACGGAAGGTGTTTGCATGGTTCAATATCGAGGTGAATGGAAATAGTATTCAAAGTAAGTGGGAGAAAGACGTGTGACAACACATCCTGCAATCTCCGCCATTGGTTTGCACCGTGAGGTTTCATACATGACCTGCGTGTCGTCCTGGAGCGACTATCCCTACGGAGGGTTCATTGTATGGAATCAAAACCAAGGCAAACTACAGAAATGGATAAGGGTCTCTTAGGTTTTACTCCAATATTTTCCTTTCCCTACGACGGGATTATTGGGGTGGACCTCTAAGGTTTTAAAATAGTGGGTCACACTTACGGAGACTTGTTAAGCTAGTTAACAATTCCCTGACCAAATGAATGATGACTAAAGATTATAAGAATAAGAGTTATTCTGGTATAAAATTTAGTTGAGAACGTCTCAATTCAGTGAAAGAGTAACTGTCTGTCCTACGATGGCTCTTGCTCTAAATCACTGAAGCGTCGTTGCAAAACAATTTTGTTAGGGTGTTTAATTACTTTTACTAAATTTTGATTGGGTCTAAAGGCTAATCATGAAACTAATATAGGTTTGTTTTTACTTTCAGCATGTCTACTTCTATTATTGCACTCCTAGCCGCGCAAAAACTTAACGGCGAGAATTACAAACAATGGAAATAGAATCTAAACACTACTCTCGTGATAGATGATCTTAGGTTCGTCTTGCAAGAGGATTCTCCTCAAGCTCCTGCACCTAACGCCACAGTGGCAGTGCGCAACGTATATGACAGATGGATCAAGGCCAAGGTCTACATCTTGACGAGCATATCTGATGTGCTTGCTAAGAAGTACGAGGACACAGTCACCGCTAAGGAGATCATGAACTCGCTACAGAGCATGTTTGGACAACCGTCCTCACAGGCTCGACATGAAGTCCTTAAGTTCATTTACAACTCCTGCATGAAGGAGGGCTCCTCAGTGAGAACACGTTCTCAACCTGATGGTCCACTTCAACGTGGCAGAGTCGAACGGGGCTGTCATAGACGAGCAGAGTCAGATCAGCGTCATTCTGGAATCTCTTCCGAAGAGTTTCCTGCCATTCCACAGCAATGCGGTTATGAATATGCTGGAATACACTCTTACCACGCTCTTAAATGAGCTACAGACTTACCAGTTTCTTATGAAAAGTAAGGGACAGGAAGGGGAGGAAAACGTTGCCACCTCGAAAAAGTTCTACCAAGGTTCGACCTCTGGAGCCAAGTTTATGCCATCCTCTTCTAGAAGTAAGACTTTCAAGAAGAAGAAGGCCACTGGTAAGGGGCCTAGACCTGACCCCACTGCTACCAAATGCTAAGAAAGGCAAGACCAAGGTTGCAGAGAAAGGAAAGTGTTTCCACTGCAATATGGACGGGCATTAGAAGCGCAACTGCCCAAAATACTTGGCCAAAAAGAAGAAAGCCAACAGAGGTAAATATAATTTACTTGTTTTGGAAACATGTTTAGTAGAGAACGATGACTTCGCCTGGATACTAGATTCAGGAGCCACTAATCACGTTTGTTCTTCGTTTCAGGGAATTAGTTCCTAGAGGCAGTTTGACGCCGGAGAGATGACTCTCATGGTCGAAACGGGAGAGGTCGTCTCAGCTGTGGCGGTAGGGGAGCTCAAGTAGTTTACAAACAAGAATATATATATATTATTAGATAATGTGTACGTAGTTCATAAAATTAAATTTCAGTTTCTTATTTGTTAGAACATTTATATTTCATTTCTTTTAATTTAAATGAAGTGTTCATTTCAAGAAATAGTGTCAATATTTGTTCTGCTATGCTTGAAAACAACTTCTATATGCTCAGACCAACCATAACTAAAGCAGTTTTAAATACCGAGTTGTTTAAAAATGTAAAAACTCAAAATAAAAGGGAAAAAGTTTCTCACAAAGAAAATACCTATCTTTGGCACTTAAGATTAGGTCACATTAATTTCAATAGGATTGGGAGGTTGCTTAATAATGGCATTCTAAGTGAGTTAGAAGACTATAGAGCCAAAGAGCCCTTAAAACTTATACATTCAGATCTTTGTGGTCCGATGAATGTTAAAGCTCGAGGAGGGTATGAATACTTCATCTCTTTTATAGATGATTAGGCAAGGTATGGTTATTTATATCTAATGCAACATAAGTCTAAAGCCCTTGAAAAGTTCAAAGAGTACAAGACTGGAGTTGAAAATGAATTAGGTAAAACCATTAAAACACTTCGATTCGATCGGGGTGGAGAGTATATGGATGGACTTGAGATTTCAGGACTATATGATAGAACATAGAATCACGTCCCAACTCTTAGCCCCTGGTACACCTCAACAAAACAGTGTATCAGAAAGGAGAAATAACAGAACCCTGTTGGACATGGTTCGATCAATGATGAGCTATGCTCAGTTGCCTAACTCGTTTTGGGGTTACGCAGTGGAGACTGCGGTTTACATTTTGAACGTAGTTGCATCGAAGAATGTTTCTGAAACGCCCTTTGAGCTATGGAATGATCGTAAAGCTAGTTTACGTCACTTCCTCATTTGGGGATGCCTGGTGTTGTGGGCATGCTTGTCCAGGGTGTGATACCCATGGCCGCATGTCCAAACTATCCTCACCACTCGCTTTTCTTTCATGTCTTTAAAGCTTTCTAGTGTAATTTTCTTGTATCGGGTTTTTGGGGTTGTAGGTGGAATTTGGCCGAGCGGCTTTAGAACTAGGTGTGTATTGGTAAGATATTTAAGCACGCCAAATTTCAAGCCAATCGGAGTTCACACGAGCCCTGTAGGCCACCGAGTGACTCCTCGCCACTTAGGACGTCTACACATGCCACACCAAAAATGCCTTCTAATGTACCTTAGGGGGGACCAAGTAGTTATCAAACCTCCCCCCGACCAAATGTTGTATACTTTCTTGCAATCAAAGCTTTCTTGCATCCAATGTCTACAATGCTTATTTTAAAGATGTTTTCAACTATTTTTCTCTCTCACGTTTTTTAAAACCAATTTTCTCGTAAAACGTGAGCGGAGGCTAGACCCACGATCGAGATTGCCCGCAACTTACAGTTTTTCTCGACTGACTTGTTCGTTTGAGCTGGAGCAAGTGCCGTACAATCGCTCGAGCTGCATTGAAAATGTGCGATTGTGACAAGTGGTAGAGATAGAAGAACAACTTCTCTACATAAGAGAAGTCCCAGATACCCTCCGTCTGCTGAAGGCGCGAGTTGACGAGTTCTTCGAGAAGTTTGGAGAAATAGATGCAGTGAATGCCCGTGTAGACGGGTTGCCGATACAAGATATAGCCACGAGGGTTGAGGCCCTAGAAAGCAAAGCAACGGGTCTTGGTAGGTTCGAACGTGGAGATAGTTCCACGAACCCAAGCACACAGATAGAAGTACGTATGGGTAAGTTAAACAATTCACAATCAGCAATGATGCAATTGTTTAACGAAATGACAGAGGACTTCAAAGTAACCATCGATACCCTTCGAGCTGAGATGACTGAAATAAGCACTAGAGTAAGCCTAACCGTGCGAGCCGTGGGAAATCAGACTCCCAACCAAGCGAACATGGGGTTCAACAAGCTGAAGGTCCCAGATCCCAAACAATGGCAATAGAGACGCAAAAGATCTCGAGAACTTCATGTTCGAAGTAGAACAATACTTCAAGGCTACTGAGACAACGTCAGAAGAGATGAAACTGACTATGGCCACCATGCATCTTACCGATGATGCAAAGCTGTGGTGGAACCTAAAGTCAACGACATTCAGAATGGTCGATGCACGATCATGAAGGGATGAGATTCGCAGAGCGGAAGCGGATCTTCGTTGCTGATTTTCGGGATACAAAATTGAATTTCAAAGAAGGAAAAAGCAGGGGAAACCAAATACCTTTGAAGAACTTTTCTTCTACGATTTCCCACGAACACCACCACTACGTCTTCTTTGTTATCCTCTTGGGTCTCGAGATCGTGCTTGTGGTAGCACCTTGATTGAAGAGAGGGAGAGATTGAGAGAATTTTTTAGAGAAAATGATGGGAGTTTTTTTCTTTTCTGTTCTGTAAAAACAAACTCTTCCCATTCTCCAACATTTGAAGAAGAAGAAGGGTGACGTGGGGTAACTCCCCACGTCACAAAACCTCCCACTCCCCTGCAATTTTGCAGGGGAGTTTAATAATAATACATATTATTATTATTATATTAATATAATTAATATTAATAATATATATATTTATAAATAATTAATATATATATAATAATTAAAATATAAAAATAATTTATTAATTAATCATATTAATTAATAAATAATTATTAATTATTAATCCAATTAATAATTAATTAACATATATATATTAACCAAATAAATAATTAACACTTAATTCTTTATCATAAAAACAGAATCATATTCTATAAGATTTCTTTCGTATAACCTATAGTTCTAATGTACATGCACATTATTTTTAACCTATAGTTTTAACATGAATCTTATTCATATTAATTTTATTTGAATCTCATTCAAATAATTTCTCTCATAATATATAGTTTTAATTTATAATTAACTATATATTATGATGTATCAATATACATATAATCCCTTAAGTAATTTGAACATTTCAAATTCTTCCAAAAACTTGATCCTCGTTTTACCCGTTATGAGCTAGCAAGGGGATCTAATGGACCTACAGATCAGAAGCTCCAACGATGAGAGATTAATCGGTCAAACTCATTGACCGAGTTAATCAAGATTCGTTAACTACGGGTCATTCCACTCAAGACCCGCAGTTGCACTCTTCTCACTGCAGAACATTTTCGTGTCCACGGATATACGACCATTAATGACGAGTCAATCCTTCACGAGTGTTCGTAACTCAAGTTGGGTCAAATTACCGTTTTACCCCTGAGTTACATCTTACTCCTTAAACACCACTGCTCCTCTAATGAACAACCCGGTTATGGTCCAACCAATAACCGGAAGTCCCTCTCGGCCAATGAGAGGGTGGGGCCCCTTGTTCAAGTCCCGGAGTCAGCATTTAAGGGAACACTCACCTACTTCCCTAAAGTCGTGGAGGAGTGAATTCCATCTTGTGAAGTTATGTTCCCAGCTCCCCACTCGGTCTCGTCCCCAAAATGGTATGAATGTTGAGTCGGTGACTCGGGCTACTCTCACCCATACAGATCAAAGAACGAGCTCTCACGGGCAGGAGTCCATAACGCACTCAGGATTGAGAATGAGTTGTCTGGTCATCCTAAGAAATGGCAATCTATTAGTTAACGGTGTTACATCTAAAGATTGCCTATTTCGCGGTCCTGTCTTATACAAACTCATTGTATAGGATACCCCCACTCGCATGTCTCCACACGAACGACCTGGATCGAGTCGTCTGTAACCTTTACA
>NW_019104808.1:80512-90981 GCF_001995035.1 Momordica charantia | reverse complement strand
ATCTTCTTTGAATGTGCAAAAAGGGAAGGAAGGCTGCCCACCTATTCCACCACCACCTACACCACTGAGCTTGGTTCCATTAGAGCTACGAGAGCTTCTGGGCAAGGTCTGTCTTCCTTTAGTTGCCCTTTTTTCTCTTTTGGTTGTTCAAATGCTACAGAGTACAAGTCGAATTACGCATGCCCTTATGCCTACCCCATCAAGTTCAGTAGAGAAACCAATTACTAAGAAGAATGTGGACAGAGTGGAAGAGTCTAAAAGGATAAGTGAACAAGAAAATCGAAAGGAGGGAGCTTGCATGTTAGAAAAACAAAGAGGCAAGAAACAAGTGGGAAATATAGTTTTGAAGATATTAAGAAATGACGTAGGAGTGGCAAGCCACTATGGAAAGGTCGTTAAGAATTACTGAAATAATTAAGGAGGCTGTTGAAGAGCTTAAAAGAGGCCCTAATTTAGAGATCCCTCAATCTCTGCCTAAGGACTTACCAATTCCATAACCCGACCAACTGCCTGTTACCCCTACTGTAAAGACATGTACTGAGAAGATAGAGTGGGATGAGTTCTAGTCTGATCACAACACTAAGCCTCTAGTTCACACGGATTCTGACAACGAAGAAATAAGTAGCAAAGTAGTGGCTGACGCTACTGCTTTCAGCACATATTTGACTTCAATCCTCGGTATTTCATCTCTCAATTTTTCTGAACAGCATATTAATGAATTGCCTATGAGTTTTGATGTTATAGTAGAGACCCAAAAAGGTCAGGAGGCCAAGGATGCACAAGAGGCTGCGGGAGAGCAAATTGGGGATGATGCATTGGGTCATGATGAGGATATGGATGTTTTTTAGTAGCTAGCAGTTCCATTGGCTATTTGTGAGCATAATTTTCATAGTCCACAATAGATTTGTGGTCTGGATAATGAGGAAGAGTGAGGGGATAATATGATGCAGTATGAGGTTAGAATGAGAACACCAGATAGAGCATTAGAGCACGATGAGAACAAAGCTACTGGGTCTAAGGAAGATGTTACTTCACCAATAGGAAATGAGCCATCTGATCCTGAGGATGTGTCCCATAAGTCCTCTGCTACTAGTCCTTCATCACCTAAATGGTTTGTGTCCTTCAATCTCAAGTACTTCTACATCTAAACCTGAATTTTGTGCCTATGGTAGAGAGCTCAAAAGATGGGATATGCCTAGATGATTTGGTGGAAAAATGGAAGAAAAGAAAGAAGAATCCAAAAATAGTGGCTGGCGCTTGGCCAGACTGAGAACAAGGGCTTCTTTGGCTCGACCGACTCCACAAAAAGGAGAAAATGCAGGCCCTCACATGATGCTAGAAGCTCCAGTCTTAGTAGAGATGTTGCATCCCATTTCATGTCATCCAAGCGCAATGAAGAAGGTGAGCAAAAGGTGGCCAGTCAGCGGCCAATTGTTCGAAGAAGAACAATCCATATTTGAGTGAAGAAGACAAATTTCGAGGATAGACATCTCCTGATTGAGAAAGGTTTTTCTAATGAACAAGAGACAGTGCTGGAATATGTGAAGAATCAGTTATAGGAGAAGGGTTGGGAGACGTTTTTTGCACCACCATAACACATATCTGAGAAGGTGTGGTTAAAGAGTTTTTAAGCAGCCGTTCGTCCACACCGAGGCGATTATGCACGTGTTAGGGGTAACTTTGTTTTTTTTTCCCTCAGGACTATTAATACACATTATGTCTTCTAGATGCAGTGATGCACCCAACGATGACACCAATTGATCCTCGAACGTATTGGTCCAGTTGCCTATAAGCTAGCATTGCTGAAGGAATCAACCATCCACCTAGTATTTTGTTTCTCATAGTCGAAAAAGGCAGTGGGAGATACCGTGAATGTGCAATCTTGATAAGTGACTTTTGGCTCTTGTAATTTAGGATGTTTTTTAGTCATTTGATAGTTTATACGGACATTTTCTTTGGATAGTTTAATCGTTTTTAGTATTTCGGGTTAAATTCCAGTGCGTTGGGCGCCTAAGTGCCGAAAATTGACAAAATGGCAGAATGTTGGGTGCCTAGGCACCGATGGGCAAAATGTTGGGCGCCTAGGCGCTACGAATGTTGAAGCTGTTAATTTTAGAGGCACGCATTTGGGCGCCTAGATGGCCGCTACAAAATTTTGTTAAATATCTCATTTTAACCCCAGCCGCTGGGAGGAAAAAACAGAGAAAAAAGAGGGAAATCAGAGAAGCAAAATGTTTTTTAGAGAGAAAAGGGGGGATTTTGAGAAGATTGGAAGGAATGCGAAGAACCACTACAACAATTAAGGTTTTTCCTGACATAGAAAAACGTCGGAAAAAGTATTGAAAACATCGGGAAAAAGCTTTCCCGACATTCTTTTGTCGTCAGAAAATAAGTCGGGAAAAGGCAGTCGGGAAAGACCTTCTCGACGAAAATTTTGGAAAACGTCTGGAATTACCCGACGTTGTTCAAAAACGTTGGGAAAGGTTACATTTGCCGACGCTTTACACAAACGTCGGGAATTTTGGATTTTTGCGACATTTAATGTCGGTATCTCTTTTTTTTCCCATTTTCTATATACAGTTTTCCTTTTATATATTATTGGACCCAAAATATTAATATCCAATATTAAGTGTTCCTTACGCAAAAATCATGTTACATAAAAAGACAGCCTGTAAAACAAGTCTAATAAAATTGTTTTTTATTAAAAGATTAGTCCAAAAATATAAATAACACAATATTAGTACTCCCGAGTCTTGAAAGCTTTTGATATTCTTCTGTGTCAAAATATATCCAAAATTAATCATCAAAGTTGGTTATCAAATATTTTTGCATTTGCAAGCATTACCCATAAGACACTACTTTTTCATAATTCAACAAATTTACAATGGTAAACAATGTTAAATTGCACAATATCCAACTAACATTCCTAAACTAACGAAGAGGTCACATAAAGTATTCTTACATTAAAATAAGATAATATATGACTTTATGAGGGTCATATTCAATGTTATATTACAAAACGTAATCCATCTTGGATCATTCAATACACTACCATACTAAAATGTTTTCTCTCTATTCAATGTTTCTAAGGCATGTTTCCCAAAACCAATCCCTAAAACCAATCCCTAAAATGGATACATATACTTGAAGTCTACTCCTAATCATAGCATTGCATAAAACATATCAATTCTTCTTCAGATTCTTAAAACGTCATAGCTAATTTCAATGGGTTTTGAAACTAGAACTACAACCATATTTAGGAGACAAGCTCGATACCCATCTCCTATCCCATTTCTAAATACGGAGACAAAATGAATTAGATTACAGTTTTTTTTCCTGCATCCCATTAAGAGCATAGATTCTTGTAGCATTGAAGTTTATTTGGATTCCCACTTATGAACCAATGTATTTATGATTGAAAGTTGGAAAAGTAGACATTATCGAATCACGAAGCCAATAATTAAAATGATAAATGATCAACTTTGTTTTCCGGAAAATTGAACAAAATTGCTGAACTTATTTATAGATACAATACTTATACTCTTGACTCCTAGCAAGGTCCTTCTCTCCTTCCTCGAGCTGCATTAATACAAGTCCAACTCGTAAAAATGGACTCATAAATTAATGAAAATTAGTGAGAGAAGAAAAACCACGAATAACAGAGGACAATAAAACGAAATTAGCTCAAATAATCTGGAAGAATAAAAATAGGAAGGGGGCATCACATTCTAAAATTTCTCAGATAATTTTCCAACTACGTTAAGTTCGAGAGAGGAAAATAAACCCTAAAAATAGCTCGAAAAAAATGCGAACCTCTCGATATCAGTGTAGCACTCCTGCTTCTTCTGCTTGGTTTCAGCATCCTGAATAATTGACAAGATTTAGTAGAAATCGTGAAAATTAGGGCATTATCGGTGGATTTGGGTTTGAAATAGTGAGAAACACAGAAAGGACCATCGAAGTCATTATATGTATGAGGGAGAAATTGCAAAAAAAATATATATATATATATGAGGGAGATGAGAGGCTTACCGACGGCGACGGAAAACGGAGGGGTAAAGTTGGAGACACTGGCAGGCGAGGGGGTGACGCTGATTTAGGAAAACGTTTTTGTCGTGGGAGAGAGGGAGGGGAGTAAAAATTAGGGCAGACAAAACATTATGTTTCGTCGGAAATTATTTCGTCGGGCTAGATTTAAATCCCGACCAAATAAATTTCGTCGGGAATATTTAAACCCGACGAAAACATTTTCATCGGGATGAGCCCTTTTCCCAACAAAATACTAATTCCGTTGGGAAAAAGTACCGACGTATTTATTTTCGTCGCGAAAGGCTTAAAATCCTGACGAAAATAAAAGCGTTGGAAAAAATAGCGTCGGGAAAATACTAAATTCTTGTAGTGAATCAAAGCTCGAGAGATCACTGGATTTGTTTTCTTTCTCTTCTTCTTTCTCTCCTTTAGCTTCAACTTCCTTTAATGATGTTGATTGAGATTTTTTTTTGTGGATTCAAGCATGAACTAAATAAATTTTCTAGGGCATTGATGTAGCATTTATCGAACTCGACTCTTCTATGTTCTTTATTTGATTTCTTTCTAAACTTGTTGGTTGTGATAACTTTTTATATTCTTAATGCATTGTTGAGATTTGGTCATTCTTTACATTGATTCATTGTCATAAATCGAGGTTGAGAAACAAGATTATTAACTAGATTTGAATAGTTCTCCCGAAATTAAACCAAGGGATAGAGATATTCTTGTGAATTTAGTGGCATAGTTTTTGGGTTTAGATACTCTACTTTTCGAATAAAATCGTTATTGCTTGAGAGAGAATATCAAGTCAATAGGGTAGAGCCCGCCAACAACCATTGTTTAGAAAAGTTTTGAATAAAGTAGTAGGAAAAGTTAAAGGGTGATATCGGTGAAGTCATGCTCTAATCCTCTTGAATTTACTCTTGATTCTTTATAGTTGTGATATTTTCTTTTGTTATTGAACTAGTTTCTTTTATAATTACTTCATTTCACCACCATTAAACGTTCGACATTCAGATAAAATTGAAGTCGAGATTTTGGTCATTAGTAATCATTCATTCCCTGTGAAAACGATACTTTACTTCTATATTATTTGTGACGATTCGTATACTTCCGAATTCGAACATAAGTTTTTGTCCCCGCCAATACTGACAGATGAGTTAGAATGGCTGGTTGAACCGCAGGGTATTGTGAGGCCTCCAGTGTTCATTACTTACTCTGAAGGATACAAAATATAATTCCCCAGGTGACAGTTAGGATCGTGAAGGGAAGTTTCTGTAAGGTTGTTTGGCCTTTGGGGGTTATTTGCGCAGGGTAGTAGGCGCTAGGGAGGTTATGTTTTGTTTTGTTCCAAGTGGCCAGAATAGGTAGGAGAGATTCCCAATCCTCTCTAATTGATTGTGGCTCGTTGTATGGCCTGAGGCCCACTTCTATTTTGAATATCATAATAGTAAGGGATACCTTACACAGTATAATTGATCTATTTCACTTTTGATTGGCACCAACATTAGCTCCAAAGTTAGTAGAAGCACATTTCTTAGGTTTTTTTTAGTTTAAGGGGTGGAAACTCAAATATATTTGATTGACAATATATGTTCTTAACCAATTAAACTACGTTCAAAATTCAGAATAGCAGGAGAGAAACACTTGCTTCCCTAGAAAGTTAGCTTAATTTAGCCAATTAAAATCATATTCGTCTTGAGCTTCAAGAATTATTGATCTAATTATAAAATTTTCTAATTAAGTACTTTTTGATGTAGTTGCGCATGTTTTGGAGATTGGGACAGTAGGGATATATTTGTAAAATATGCAAATAATATGGGTATGTGTAAGGAAAAGATCACACCTCCTTATCCTCCAAAACTCATCATCATCCCTCCATATATAAAACCATCCTGCATAAATATGGGCCAAACAACTTTGAGGATCTCATTTCTGAGCACCCAATTCAGAAGCAGCAGCAGAAGAGAAGCCATGAACAAGTTGAAGAAATCTGAAATTGTCCTTCTTTTTGGCCTCACTGCTCTTCTTGCTCTCACACCTCTTCTCTCCTCATCCTTCAGGCCCACCTATCTGTACTTCATCTTCAACCTCCTCATCATTGCCCTTGGAGCACAGGCTGGACTTCTCTCAGAATCACCCTTCCCCAGTCCTCCACATCAGGACGACATTAACAAGCCTTCTCGGACTGCGCCGGAGGCCGCTGCAGATCGAAGTTTCGGCAAGAAACACAAGTCCCTGGACAAGGCTCACTCCGACAAGATCCCTTATGGTGATTATGCCAAAGTGGAACCTCTGAAGAAGTGTCCCTCCGCCTCCAGCATTTTCTTCATCGGAGACGGCGACAGTGAGGCCGAGGAGGTGGAAGACGAGGCTGGCCGCGGTGGAAATGGCGGTCAAGAACTGTTTGTCCAAGCTGAGACATTTATTGGCAACTTCTACAAGCAGTTGAAGATGCAGAAAGAGGAGTCTTGGAAAAACATTCACGGTTTCTACCAGAAAGGCCTTTGAGCTGCTCTAATCCCTCACATGGAAATATGTAAAACAAAAACCAAATAGTTAGGGTTTGTACACATTAATCCAGCTTATTATTATCTTACTTTCCAATCTTTTATTCTCTAAAAGCTCATAATTTGGTTAAGGCATTCGTAACTTACCTAGAGATCAAAAAGTGTTAGATTTTTCAACCCACTAAAGCTTGATGTATAATTAACATTTATATAGTCTTGATGTAACGATAAAATTTAATCACGGATAAGATATATATTTTTGAGTTGTTGAGATTCGAGAGAGTTTTAATAAATTTTGCCTTTCTAAAATTTAAAAAGAAAAATTATAACTTGAGAATTGTTTCAAATTGGTATAAATTTTGTCATGAAAACTATGGATCAGTACCATAATTTTCTAAACTGCGTATCTTTAATTACTTGAAGTAAATACAAATCAGTATGTTTTTATTTCATATAATGGCTACTGATTAACATATATATAACTGATGGTTAACTTACCAATTGATTTAGTAGAATTCCTAATATATGTGTAATATTTGTTTTATTTATAAGTTCTTTGTTATTAATTTTGTAAAACTTTATTCAAATTATGCTACATTTTCTCTCTTTTGTGACGATTTCTTCAGACAAATTAGGTGATACTTCTTTTTAATTAAATGGCACCTTAGTTGACTTCTTTTTTGTTGGGAGAGCCAAAAACTTGACAGCAAGGAGCATACGAAAAAAAGAAAGTCAACATAAAATATACATAATTATCAAGTGTTATTTTGAATCATTTTAAAACTTGTAAAGGTTAAAATAAAATACCTTAGGACTTGAATCTAAGTATAGAGCTTGAATAATCCGACAAATACGTGCACATACCATAGATGCACACCACTCTGGTGTTAAGCCCAACGTATTCTTCTCATAATTAAATGTTCAGTTAAGAATAGCAAATAATAGTTTTATGAAAATGCTTCTCGTGATGGGAAAAATCTCCTACTTCCATGCTTCTCGTGATGGGAAAAATCTCCTACTTCCACTCAAGGAATAAGCAAAAAATAACCAAGAAATTTAAAGAAAGCAATAAAATAAAGAAACACAAGAATTAACGTGGAAAAATTCCAAACCGGAGAAAAAACCACGACTCACAAGAAAAAATCCACTATGTGAAAAATTATTACAATCACATAGATTTCTCTCCGCGACCCCAAAAGCAAATACCGCTCAGTTAACTAGAGCTGGTATAGGAGACTTAAATTATTTCAATTGGGAAGATTAAAACTCAAGCCCATGAGCTCCTTTTATAGTAGTTGGAACACATCTCTTTTACTTTTCCGATGTGGGACAACTTCTAGCACATGGAGACCATCCTTGTAGACCAGTTGACTAGTCGGGTCAAGTGGTCTAGTCCCTTCAACTTGAGCTTAGCAATTTGACTCACATCGCTTTTCTTTTACCTCAATTCACTTAGTATATTTTTTATGGATAACACTATATTTTATTTGAGAGGCCAGCTTGATATTCCAAACATATGACACAACAGAGGCCTTCTAGCCATCAAAGTTGTTAATCTTTAAAATGTTCTGAATAAAATAATATCACTTCATATATAGTTTTTGGATTTTACATGTGTAAGAGGTGCAGCAGGTGAAAAAGATGGTACAGAGAGAAAAAAAAATGAGATATTTGGTGGAATGAAAAGCACTTTAAGAAAAAGTATTTCACTTTTTGGGAAGAATTTATGTGATTCTCCATCCAAATAAAAGGACATACAGATCAAGAACCTTGATAATGATATAAAGGAATTGGAAACTGACAAAGATTTTAACACAGCCACATGGCCATGCCTCCAATTTTCTGCTGTTGTAAATACATTCAGATTCTAGCTAGCTTGAGATGAAATATATGTTTTTTTAAATTTATTTTTATTCTCTACAAAAGTTGAAAAGGATGGATCTTATCACCTCGATTAATTATTCTTTCCATTACATTTTTACATTTTCATGGTGGATTTTTGTTGTCTTATTATTTGAAGGGAAAAAAGTGCTTGTTGCATCTATTGAGACCAAGTTTTCTGTCATTAATATAACAGATTTATTAGTAAAAAAATTGTGGAGCTTGAAGATTTGGACATCTTACTCCAAGGAAAAGATCAAATGTCTTTACTATTCCTTTGAGTTTCATTCTTGGGCCATTAATATAAATTGCTATTTACTTTCTTACCTGCATTAACCAAATTAATATATTTATTAAATAAAATAAAAGCAGTTAATATAAATATCTATATTAGGAAGTTAGTAAAAGTTTTTGTTTCTTAACTAGTCAGAGTCTTATTCTAATATTTTGATAAATTATTCTTGGCAAAGGAAAAAAAGTTAAATTGTGCATAGTCTTATAAATGGTAACATTTGAGGCTAAGTAAGAATATCTCCATCTTTCCAAAAAGAACAAAGGGTCTCAAAAAAAGATGAAGCAAAAAGGAGGGTGGAGAAAAAGCTAGTGTACACCTGTTCTAAAAGTCAGAATATAAGGGATCAAATTGTATGCTATTTTTAATTATCTTGATATAGATTTTCTTTTTAAATAAATTAAATTTATGTTAATTTAATAACTAATTAACCATTTAAAGAGTAATTATATATATTTGACCTTTTTTCATCATATGTTTGAGTAGTTTGAATTATGACCTATAGATTTTCTACTTGGGGTGTGATCATACCCTGCAATTCATTTTTTTTTTTTATAATCTAAAATCAATGCTATGTGCTTTGCAGTTGAATCCCTAAATCCTCATTTGACTACAACTCCACTACGCCATCGGTGCAAGTGGTGAAAATATCAATTCATTCATCTCGAAGAATGATGAGAAATTATTTTTTCTACAAGATTTTAGTCTTGGATCCTATTATAATTATTCTTGAATTATATGTCTAAGATATTTTTTAATCCTCATGAATTAAAATGGCCCAGTGACCTTTTAATAGTTTACTTCGTACCTGACATATTTAATACCATGAATTAATTTGATAATATTAATTACATTGACGTGATGTTAAAAAGTTAATTTATTATTACTTATTGAAAGAAAAAATGAGCTGACTATAACCAATTTTACTAATTTATTTACCATTTTTATTAATTTTTCAAAAAAAAAGAAACTTTTTAAATAAAATATTAGTCACAAATCCAGGTGAATACTTGAGTTTACGACCCTTCAAAAAAGATAGAGACAAGCAAAAAGATCACATACTTTATTTTGTTTATATGGATTCTTTTTTCATTTTTATATATTTTTTTTCTAAAAAGTATATATAAAAAAATTTTCCTTAAAAAAAAAAAGATTTTCTTTTCATTTAAAATAAATTATTATTTTTATCTTTAATAAATTTATGTTGTGAATTATATATCTGAATTTAAATCTATCTATAAGTAATTAAAGAAATAAATTATTAATAACAAACCTACCATTTAATTATTTGTTATATGAAATATATATATATATATATACCATTTTAATTATTTAATATGTAGATAATACTTATCATTAGTTTTATAGTTTTTATTTTAGTTTCTTTTTTAAATTCGATATTTATTTTCTTTTTTTTTAAGTGCAAAAATTTATATTCTTGATGTCAAATATAAATAAAGAAGGTAGGATGTATAATGTTTGGGGAAGGGAATACTCGGGACACGTGGAAGGCCTCTATTGGTGCTCCAAGATGACTCATGAATCATGCCCAGCTCGGAAGGCCGAGATGGCCGCCACCAACGCCGACAAATGCCAAGTGTGAGGGCCGAGGTGAGCTCGGCTCGGGTCCGACCCACCGGGGAGCTCGGTATGGGCCGAGATGCGCAACTGTCTGCGGCGTGATTATCGGGCGTAACCGTCGGTCCCGAGATTACCGGATGTAACCGACGGTCCCGAGATTACCGAATGTAACAGTC
>NW_019104807.1:148240-169576 GCF_001995035.1 Momordica charantia | reverse complement strand
TTCCTCTAATAAAAAATTATATTAATCTTTTTTTAATTAGTTGATAATTAAAATACTATTTTAAAAATTATTATTATTATTATTATTATTATTATTATTATTATTATTATTATTATTATTATCCTAAGTCAAATTTTTTGGAATTGGAACTAAATAGTTACCAATTTAAAAGTTCAAGGACTACTAAATCGCTACAAACTAAAGTTGAAGAACTAAATTGTTACTTTAGTAAAAGTATAGGGACGAAATGTATTATTTTAACTTAATTTCTTTAAAAAAAGAAAACAAAAATTGAAAAATAAGGAAACGATTGATTATGTTTGAAATAATATATTAATTCAAATTATTGTTTATAAATATCTATATCTATACTATATTAAAATGCTAGGATGCTTAAAAAACATTTTTGGACTATAATGCCCATTTGATTTTTTATTAATTACAAACAAATAAACTCAAATTAATTTTGAAAAAATATAAAGTTTGTTTTTTAATTCCACACCTATGCAATTTGGGTTATACTCGTGCAACGATTGCTTTGTTTTAATATGAAAATATAATTTTAATTTTTTATAACTGATACCAATTAATTATATTTACAATTAAATACGTAAAAACGTCTCTTTTCTTTTTGTTTTTTTTAACCGTCCAGTTAATTATCTTTACAATTAAACACACAAACCATTACCAATTTATTTATTATTATCTTTATTATTATACTAAAACCGATAACTATTAAAATTCCACATAAAATATATAAATACAAAACATATCATCAAACTCTCCGAAATCTAATTTTGTCCTAGAAAGTGAGAGAAGTTGCAAACAAAATTGCCGGCAACAGAGAGGCCGATCCCGAACAAGAATAATGCAATTGATGAATAATAAGGAAAAAATGGATAACATAGTTCGAAGTGCGGTCAAGGTGAGTCTCTCTCTTTGTCAATTTTTTCGACTTTACGCATCTTTATCTACTAGAAATTACGTACCCTCCCCTTGTAAAAAATTCTCTTCATTTCATTGATTCTATGTTTTTTACCAAATTTGTTTTAAATTCTTTTTCTATTGAAAAACAAGAGTGATGTAGGATTGATACAAAAGATGAGGATAAATATCAGTGCGGTGGCAACTACGATGAGCATTAGTAGACGGTAATAGCGAGCACCAGTGGGTTGTAGTGAGCATCAATTGGTAGTTGTGGCAAGCACCGATATGGCGGCGACCAGCAATGAGATGGTGGAAGTAATGACAACGATGGAAGAAGACTAGAGATTGAGGGGAGACATAGATATTCGATAGAGTGATCACACATAGAAATGAAGTGAAATATGAAGGAAAAATATGGCTATTATGATTTGGTAAACATTGCTTTTGATTACAAAATTATCATTAAATTTTATTTATTTAATAAAAATGATTTTTATTTGTTGATAAATTAATAAAAATGCTATTAAATGTGAATGTATATTTTACCATCAAACCTATATATAATTGAATCCAAACTAGAAAAAGATGACATAAATATAAATTACAAGCATCAATTTTAGTAATTTCAAAATCTATTTCACAAACTTTATTTATAAAATATATAATCCTAAATTCATAAACGTATAGAAAAGTATGAATAGGAAAAATTTAACTTTTTATATTTAGAAAAACTTAAGATTTTATTTTTGATCATAATCAATTATAGAATTATAAATGAACTTGAATTTTAAAAGTTCTGTAACTCTTTCATTCTCCACTGTTATAGAAAGAGTGAGCAGTCATCATTGTTCCACCAACAATCTGAACTCTATTTTATTTTCTTCATATTTAATTCTCTCTCATGGAATTTACTTTTTAAGTGTTTGTATTCTAAAAAACTAACTCAAGATATGATATCGAGGAGCATGAGATTTAGTCAATCTATATTTTATATTATATGTTTGAGATGTTAGAATTCGATCCGGAGTTAAGTGTTTGCTTTAAAATAAATAAATATATTTTGAGAAAGTTAATTTGTATAGATACATCTTAATTTTCTTATGTGTTTATTATTGGTTTTTTTTTTTCAATTAGTGGTATTATGTTTTCGTCCTTAAAAATTTGGATGGGTAAAAAAATTAACAAATAAGAAAAGAAGAAGAATCTAATGTATATGGTTTCTTGATCAAAAGCATGGAAAATCAACTACACACAAGAACCACACATGGAGAGAAAATTAACAATTCAAGTCCTTAATACAATTTAAAATTCTGTGTAGCTCGTATACATGAATGTAACTATGCAGAATAGTGAGCCAAATGTTGGGAATTTGTTAAATTTGTAGGCATTTGAAATCTACCGGTGGGACAATAATGACTGTTGTTGAGCCACTTGAGGATGCTTTTTTGATGAAACACACGTAAACAAGGCATCTGCACCAATAACATTCCACTATCGATATCTTGGTTGGGCATCGTGGTGATCTCCTCCAAGCAAATCACACAAGTAGTTGCTGATTCTAATACAATCTCCTCAAACTTTACGGTCTTTAACATCTTCTCAATAGCAACTTCGCTTGCTGGAACCATAGCATAATCATCATCATCTTCAATGACCGAATTCCACAAGTGTAGGGTAACTTCAAGAGAAAAAACTCTCCCAAACGCAATGGAATTTGAGTCTTGTTATGATCACGAGTTGCAATTGCTTCTCGTTTGACATGGAACCAGTGGTTTATTATTTGGTGTGTCATGACTTGTATGTTAATGCAATGTTCATATTCTTTGAACTACCATGATAGGAAACGCTGCAGAGTGTTGTCGTGAATGCCAGGATTGAAGATGTGCACAGGAAGTTGGTAAGATGTTATGGAGAATGTAGGGGAATGGTGATGGCTAACCAAAGTTGGAGCAATGGAGACCACTTGGAAGTGATGGCATTCGGTTTGGACTTGGAGTTCCAACCTGATTTCTTCCACCAGTGATATTGATTTAGGATCAAGAGGAGCTTGCAATTGCAATTGAGAAGAGGAGTCAGCTTTAACTTTGATTGTGGAATCTCCAAGAAGATCACATAGATGCTCCATTAATTATATTTTTCACATAAAATTCAATAACAACAAAATACTTCACTTGAGAGTTTTCAAATGATCAAAATGAGGAGACATTAAGAAATTTATATATAAGAGTTAGGAGGGAGGAGCTTATTCCCATCTCCTGGGAAACAAAATTCTATTGGATTTCGGTTTCCATTTCCTACTTCATTTTCAAATTTCTTTTATCTTATCTCTAATCGGTTCGTCTTTATCCTAATCTTTTTTAAATTTCAAATTTTTTTGGTTGTAAATGGATCGTCTACGAGAATTTCTGAAATTTACATTATAGAATTTTTATTATTAAATATCAGAAGAATTTAATTTAGTAATATATTTTATATCAATAATGCGCCTTCCAATAAAAAAAATTATGGCACGTTTAAGAACCAATTAATTTTGTTTTTGTTTCTTAGTTTTTGACAACCCATTCAATTTTTTATTTAAAAAAAACCATTTAAAAATTCCATGTAAAAAGGAAAAAAATTTTAAAACCTTATTTTTTCTTCTAATACTTAATTATTTTATTTGACATATTTATCTTTAACAAATTTTTTTCTCATTCTAAAATTTTTTCTTATACATATCTCTAAAAAATTTATTTTTCTCAATCTAAAATTTTAATATTTTAATATTTATCATTATTTTTTACTCTCCAAAAATTTTCATCTCTATCTATTTTTTTCTTTTTTTTTCTAACGGATCACTCTTATTTCTCCCTCTAAAAATTTTAATATTCTTCTGAATTTTTTTCTCTCAGGGATTTGTCTTTTATAATTTTTATTTCTCTTTCTAATTTATTTTTCCTCTAAAAATTATATCTTCTTTTCTCGTTCAATTTTCTTGCAATATAACTTTAATTTCTCTTTAGATTTATTTATTTTCTCTAACAATTATACCTCGAATTATGCTTTTATCTCTAAATTTTTGCTCACTATAATTTTTCTTTTTCTTTCTAATTCTTTATTTGTTTTTAAGGTATCTTTTCCTCTCACCTTTACTCTTTTTTCTCAAAAAAAAAAAAGTTTTCTTTTTTTATCTTTAACTTTTTTCACTATTTTTTTCTAAATTTTTTTCCCTGTCTCTCTAAATTTTCTCTTTCAAAAGTTTATTTTCATCTCTCTAAACTTGTAGTTTCATATCTCTACTCTAGGGATGATAAAATTTCCCGCAGGATTGAGTCTCTGCTTCAAAAATAGGAAATACAGGTCTCTGACCCAGTCTCGGTCACCGATTGTATTTTTTAAATAATTAATATATATTTTATTGACATATTTACTAAATTATGAATAATATATTAAATATTTTTTAAAACTAATTATTTATACTAGTAAATTATAATTCTAAAATAACTAATATATATTTATTAAACTTTTTTATTTTTAAATTCTAAAAATAATTAAAATTAATTATAAAACCGGTAAGTTTTCTCTCGAATATCCCATCGCCAAATAAGTGTTCTTTAACATGGATCTTGATTCTCGGATCGAAGAACGAAGTGAAGACGAAAGATTAAAATTTTTTACGAGTACGAGAATGGGAAAGGACATCTTCAATCTCGTCCTATGCTACTTGTAGATAGTGTATTTCGTCTGGATCATTTTAATTTTATTTGATATTGTCGTGCAACATTTGTTATTTGTTATTAAAAATTAAAAAATATATAAAAATAACAAAAATTAAAATAATATTAAATTGAAATTGAAATGATGAATTTAGAGATGAAAGTAGAAAATAGAAAATATATATATTTTTAAAATATAAAATATTTCTCTTTAATTTCTCTTAATATCTTTCTCTCACTTCCGTATTTCTCTCTTTCTCTCCCCCTACTCTTCCAATTTTGGTGTGTCATGGCTTGTATGTTAACGAAGTCTTCATATTCTTTGAACTGCCATGATAGGAAGCGCTGTAGAGTTTTGTTGCCAGTGCCACGGTTGAAGATGCACTCTGGACGTTGGTAATCAGTGAAGCAAAACGTAGGGGTTTGKCGATGGCTCACCAATGTTGGAGCATGTTCCCCTAAGACTTGGAAATGATCGTATTGGGCCTGTACATGAGTTTCAACTTGATTTTTTCCACCATTGATATTGATATTAATTCAAGATCAGGATCGATGCCACTTTTGACTTTGATTGACATGCACACTGTAGAATCTCCAAGAAGATCGCGGAGATGCTCCATGAATTATATTTTATTCACACAAGATTCAACAACCAACTAAATACTTTGATTCAGAGTGAAGATGAGATCAGAATTTTGAATGATGAAAATTATGAGACATTAAGACATTTATATATAGGAGGCATGAGCTTATTCCCATTTCCTTAATGTTCTTGTTTTTTTCCGTACAATTTAGTTTTCACCTCTTAAAAGACTTGAATTTGTAGTCCAATTTCAAAAATAAAAACAAAATTTTGAAAACTACTTTGTTGATTTTCAAATTTTGGCATACATTTTGAAAATGTTTATAAAAACTATATAAGATTTTATCAGGTGCTTATATATATTATTAGTGGATTTTAAAAAGTAGAAAGTGTCTGATTGATTCTCTGTTACTCTTTTAAAAACTAAGGTTATAATTTGGTCACAATAACAGTATTTAATATTTACAACAACTAATTTTGAAATTGACAAGAATGAGATCAAGATGTGTATAGTAGGAAACAAATCCATAACATAATACATGTCGTATTTAAAAAACAGCACATTATATATTTTTTATAAATCTATTGATGAGAATTTGTTGAATTGGTAGGCATTTGAAATCTACAAGTGGGACAATAATGACTGTTGTTAAGCCACTTCTTAATGCATCTTCCATGAAACACATGCAAGCAAGGTATTTGCAGTAATAACATTCCACTGTCGATATCTTGGTTGGGCATCGTGGTGATCTCCTCCAAGCAAATGACACAAGTAGTTGCTGATTCCAGTACAATCTCCTCAAACTTTACGGTCTTTAACATCTTCTCAATACCAACTTCGCTTGCTGGAACCATAGCATAATCATAATCATAATGAATGACTGAATTCCACAAATGCAGGGTAACTTCAAGGGGAAAAACTCTCCCAAACGCATTGGAATTGGAATTATCATTATGATCCTGAGTTGTTGCTGCAACTCCTTCTCGTTTGACATGGAGCCAGTGGTTTATTATTTGGTGTGTCATAACTTGTATGTTAATGGAGTCTTCATATTCTTTGAACTGCCATGATAGGAAGCGCTGCAGAGTCTTGTCGCCAATGCCACGGTTGATGATGCACTCTGGAAGTTGGTAATCGACGAAGCAAAACATAGGGGTTTGACGATGGCTCACCAATGTTGGAACATGTTCGCCTGAAACTTGGAAATGATCGTTTTCGGCCTAGACTTGGAGTTTCAGCGTGATTTTTTCCACCATTGATATTGATATTGATTCAAGATTAGGATCAGTGCCACTTTTGACTTTGATTGACATGTCCACGGTGGAATCTCCAAGAAGATCGCGAAGATGCTCCATTAATTATATTTTGTTCACACAAGGTTCAACAACCAACTAAATACTTTGATTTAAAGCGATGATGAGATCAAAGTTTTGAATGATGAAAGAAGCAATAGCTTATTCCCATTTCCTTAATGTTGTGGGAAACTCAATTCTATTGGATTTCGGTTTCGGTTTCCTACTTCATTTTCAAATCCCTTCATCTTATCTTAATCTCTATTCATTTTTAATATCTACTTAATCTTTTCAAATTTCAAAAACATTTTTCTTTTAATTGGGTCAAGATAAAAACCTGTAAAATTATTGATTGGATGCTCAATATTTTCAAATTTAAAAAACTTCAAATTTAAAATTTCATTTTCAAATTTCTAATTTATCTTATCTCCATGCGTCATGTACGGCAATTTCTGAAATTGATATTTTACAATTATTATTATTAAATATCCCAAGTATAAAATTTAGTAATATTTTTTGTATCAATAATCATGCTTCCTGTAATAAAAAAATTATATTAATCTTTTTTTCATTAGTTGATAAAATATTATTTTAAAAATAAAAATTATTATTATATTATCCTAAGTCAAATTTATTGGGGTTGAGACTAAATTGTTATCAACTTAAAAGTATAAGGACTACTAAATCGTTACAAACTAAAGTTGAAAAACTAAATTGTTATTTTAGTAATAGTATAGGGATTAAATGTGTTTTTAAAACTAATCAATTTAAACAAAAAAAGTAATCCAAAAGTCAGAAAAATAAGGAAAAGATTGATTACGATTGAACTAATAATTAATTCAAATTATTGTTTATTAATATATAAAGAAAACGATTGATTGAAAATATATAAAGAAAATGTTCAACTGAGCTAATAATTAATTCAAATTATCCATATCTATTACAAATCTTTATATTCTTTAAAATAATTTTTCAAAAATATGTTTAAATATAATGTTATTCTAGACTCAAAATGACTACTGTTTATAGTTTCTAATATATATTTCCAAAGTATTAATTATTTATTAGCTTAAAAAATATTTTTGGTCTTGTACTTTGAGTGAAGTAACGATTTAGCCTTGAACTTTTAGCCTGTAACGATTTAGTCTCTGTATTTTCAAATTTGTAACAATTTAGTCATACTAGTTTTAAATTTGTAATGATTTAATTATTAGTCCCTATCATGAAAATTTTTGTTAAATTTCTTATACATTTAGATCGATAAATTAATGAAGGACCAAATGTGTTTATAAATTACAAAAACTAAATTATTATAAGATAAAAATCGATACTTGATTTTAACAAAAAATTTCATGACGAGGACTAAATTGTTACAAATTTTAAACTTTAGGAACTAAATTATTACATACTAAAGTTCAGGGACTAAATTGAAGTAGAATAGACTAAAATTATTTTAACAGCTAAGTCAAAAATTCGAAAAAAATATGATTATTACAAAGTTTAAATATTTGAGGTAGAAATTACCTTGGTCACTCAGCTACGTTTATGTTAGCTAAATTTTCAAACTCACAATTATTTGATCTCCTCTCTCATCGGATTAAACTAAAATTGATTAAACATTCACCTTCCAACCGATTTATTCAAAACTACAATACACTAAAATTATTTTAGGGAAGAACACAGTTCCAAAACTGAGTAAAAATTGGAAAAATTATTTGAGACTAAAGAAAGAAAGTTTTTAAAAGTAGATCTCATTCCTATAATATATAGATTGAAAAAAAAAGAACTCTAAAAAAACAAACAATAGAGAATTCAGTTTGTTGGCATTTGAAATCTACAGGGCAATAATGGCTCATGATCTTCAACCACTTTTGTATGCATTCTCCATGAAAAAACATGCAAACAAGGAAAAAGCCTTCCCAAACCAGCAACAATTCTCATTCTTTTCCCTTATTTGCACCCATTGCCTTATTATCTCATCGCCCACGTCTTTTGAGTTGATCTCAATTGGAGCCTCCATGTAATCTTGCCCAATCACTAGAGAGTTGCTAGATCGAAGTCTCGTCGTCGTGGTTGAAGATATTAGCATCGAGTCACGCCGCTTTGTTGTTGCTGTAGGAGCATTGTGTAGCCGTCTTGTTGTACGAAGCAACTTTGTTGGATTTGAAAGGTTAAGTTGAGGCTGATTTCTTCCATGCCCGATGGTGGCGGGGTTAGAGAATCGTCATGTTGTTAGAGTTGGGGTGGTTGAATATCAAATTCAAGAACCATGTAGGCCAAGGAATGTCGAGGAAATAGATCATCCATGAGAAGATTTTCAGATTGAAGTTTAGGGTATTATTTGGAGGGATATGGGTGATTTGGGATATGGTGGAAGGTTAATTAAAACAATATATAAAAGGAGAAAATTTAAAACTTTCCTTATTTATTGCTATGGGAATTGAAATCATATATTTAGTAAAAGGTGATTTTATTTTGTAACATTTAAATATTTGCACGAGTCGAACTAAGCATAGTTCAGTGCTAATTGATATATATCTCCAATCAATAGGTTGTGAGTTCGATTCTTCACCCCACATGTTGAAATTGTGAATGATAGTTAAAGAAACCTTCGACCATGGTCCTTGAGCATGCAACAAGCTAAGGTTAGCAAAGGATAATTTTTTGTTACCAAAATATCCCTATTTATAATTATCTTATCACATTTATTATCAGATTTTGATTTATACTTTCCTAATAATTTAATTTTCATTTAGGGTATATAATATATAGAGAGAGAAAAAGGGGCAACAAGTTATTAAGTTTGGAGTTTCTTAGCCTGATGTTGTTTAATATGAGGAGTAAATTAATCAAGGGAGTAAGTTTCTTAACCTGAAGTTTGTTAAGTTGTTTATTACATACTCGTGTTTGTAATATTATGGTTATATTAAAAATCATAATTTTCTTATATAAGCTCCATTTTAATTTAACAAATAAAAGTAAAGAAAAAAGAGTGTTGGGTTGTAAGGAGTCCAAAACCGAGCCCCACATCGATTAAGGAAAAGAAGATGATACATGGTATATATATAGACGAGAACATGATATGATTTGAATTATTTTAGTATTGGTTTATCCAATTACAATTTGCATATAATTTAGGATATGATTTAGATTTCCAATTTCTTGATTTAGTTATCTAAATTTTTTATTTAGATTTTATCTTATTATAATAGATGAGTAGGGTTGTATTCAATTTGAGGATTTGAATTAATAAAATTGTATTGTTTATTTTACCTCTATTTTTTCTTCTCTTAAAATTTATCAAAAATAATTATCTGTATTGGTACAAGGCATTTTGAACGAAACTAAAAATAGAGTTGTGAGGGTTTTCTTTAAAGCGAACAATATGAATTTGCGTTGAATTGAACTTTTTGTTTTAATGTAGAGCTAGTAGACCCATTTCAAATTTTCATCTACCTTTTTAAGTTTCTACGAATTTTTGGAACAAGCATGTAATTAGTTCGGTCATTAAATTGTTGAATTGCGACAAGAGACTAACAACTTAAAAATTTGGATGGGTAAAGAAATTAACAAAAAAGAAAAGAATAAGACTCTAATCTATATGGTTTCTTTATCAAAAGCATGGAAAAGCAACTACACACAAGAACCACACAGTGAGAGAAAATTAACAGTTCAAGTCCTAAATACAATTTAAAATTCTGTGTAGCTCATATACATGCATGTAACTATGTAGAATGTTGAGCCACATGTTGAGCATTTGTTCAATTTGTAGGCATTTTAAATCTACAAGTGGGACAATAATGACTGTTGTTAAGCCACTTGATGATGCATTTTTGATGAAACACATGCAAGCAAGGCATCTGCACCAATAACATTCCACTATCGATATCTTGGTTGGGCATCGTGGTGATTTCCTCCAAACAAATCACACAAGTAGTTGCTGATTTCAGTACAATCTCCTCAAACTTTACGGTCTTTAACATCTTCTCAATACCAACTTCGCTTGCTGGAACCATAACATAATCATCATCATCATCATCTTCAATGACTGAATTCCACAAATGCAAGGTAACTTCAAGAGGAAAAACTCTCCCAAATGCAATGGAATTGGAATTGTCGTTACAATCACGAGTTGTAGCTGTTGCAGCTGCTTCTCGTTTGACATGGAGCCAGTGGTTTATTATTTGGTGTGTCATGGCTGGTATGTTAATGCAATCTTCATATTCTTTGAACTGCCATGATAGGAAACGCTGCAGAGTGTTGTCGCAAATGCCACGGTTGAAGATGTGCACAGGAAGTTGGTAAGCTGCTATGAAGAATGTAGGGGAATGGTGATGGCTAACCAAAGTTGGAGTAGTGGAGACCACTTGGAAGTGATGACATTCGGCTTCGACTTGGAGTTCCACCCTGATCTCTTTCACTACCGATATTGACGATTCAAGATCAGAAGGAGCTTGAAGTTGCAACTGAGAGGAGGAGGAGGAGCCAGCTTTAACCTTGATTGATATTTCCATCGTGGAATCTCCAAGAAGATCACGTAGATGCTCCATTAATTATATTTTTAACACAAAATACTTCGATTCAGAGTTTTCAGTGATGAAAATGAGGAGACATTAGAGAGATTTATATATAAGGGTTAGGAGGGAGGAGCTTATTCCCATTTCCCTATTGTTTTGGGAAACTAAATTCTATTGGCTTTCAGTTTCCATGTCCTACTTCATTTTCAAAATTCTTTTATCTTATCTCTAATCGGTTCATCTTTATCCTAATCTTTTTTTTAAATTTCAATTTTTTTTTGCTGTAAATGGTTCATGTACGGTAATTTCTGAAATTTACATTATAGAATCACTATTATTAAATATCATAAGAATTTAATTTAGTAATATATTTTATATCAATGATGCTCATTCTAATAAAAAAAATTACGGCCCATTTAAAAACCAATTAATTTTGTTTTTGTTCTTAGTTTTTGAAAACCCATTCAATTTTTTGTTTTCAAAAACCATTTGAAAATTCCATTTAAATTTAAAAAACGAAGGAAAATTTTTCTCCTCATACTTAATTATTTTATTTTCTCCTCATACTTAATTATTTTATTTGACATATTTATCTCTAACAAATTTCTTTATCACTCTAAATTTTTTTTCTTTTAAATATCCCACTAAAATATTTATTTTTCTCTCTCTTAAAATTTTAATATTTTAAATATTTATCATTATCTTTCCCTCTCCAAAATTTTCATCTCTATGTATTTTTTTTCTTTTTCAAACGGATCACTCTTATTTCTCCTTCTAAAAATTTTAAATTTTCTCTCCCTAAAAATTTTAATATTTTTCTGAACTTTTCTCTCTCTAAAATTTGTCTTTTATAATTTTTAATTATCTTTCTAATCTATTTTTTCTCTAAAAATTATATCGTTTATTCTGGTTCAATTTTCTTTCACTATAATTATCTCGAATCTTGCTTTTATCTCTAAATTTTTACTCACTATAATTTCTCTTTTTCTTTCTAATTTCTTTATTTGTCTTTAATGTATCTTTTCCTCTCAACTTTACTCTTTATTCTTAAAAAAAAAATATTTCTCCTTTTTATCTTTAACTTTTCTTTCACTAATTTTTTTCTAAATCTTTTTCTTTGTTTCTCTAAATTTTTTGTTTCAAAAGTCTATTTGCATCTCTCTAAACTTGTAGTTTTGTGTCTCTACTTTAGGGATGACAGAAATTCCCGCAAGGTTGGATCCGTGCTCCAAATATAGGAAATGTATGTCTCGATCTAGTCTCCGATTGTATTTTTTTAAATAATTAATATGTATTTTATTGACATATTTACTAAATTAAATTATAAATAAAATATTAAATATTTTTTAAAACTAATTATTTATAATATAAATAATAATTCTAAAAATAACTAATACATATTTATTACACTTTTTTATTTTAAATTTTAAAAATAATTAAAATTAATTATAAAACTAGTAAGTTTTCTCTTGAATATCTCCATCGCCAAATAAGTATTCTTTAACATGGATCTCGATTCTCGAACCGAAGAACGAGGTGGAGACGAAAGATTAAAAATTTTTTACGAGCACGAGAATGGGAAAGGACATCCTCAATCTTGTCCCATGCTACTGTCATCTCTACTTTACTTATAATTTTTTCTCTCTAATATATATTTTCAATTTTCTAATTTTTTAAACCTAAAACTAAAAATGGTATTTTCACGTCAAATAATGAAGGTTTTGCTTTTCCGACCATAGTGCAAACACATGATTGTTTCAGCCGTCAAAATTTGGGCCAACCTTGCCCTTAAAAAACATAAATATTTTTTACAGTGTGTGCTGCACAGGGGAATTAATACACGTGATAGGCTCCAAGTTAGACTTCCCCATGTCCTTAAATTCAAGTCAATGCACTCTCTACAATCAAAATAGCAACTCTATGGATCATCTATTTCTCTACCGGAAGAAACTCAAAAACTTCAGTAAGTTGCAAGGTTGAAGATTTTTTTCAATATCATTCACAATTTAGAATCGTATGAGCTTTGAAGCTTCAAATTATTTGACATATCTCAACTAATCAAAGCACATATCTCTAGTTAAAAGGTCGTGAGTTTAAATCTCCCCCCTCTTATTATTGTATAAAAAAAAACTTTCAACTCTCTTGAAAACATGTTTAAATTAATAGCCAAATTTCAAAAAAAAAAACAAATTTTTTAAACCACTTTTTTTTCTTCAAAATTTGGTCTAGATTTTGAAAATGTTTATAAAAATTATATAACAAAAGAAAGCTAACACATAAGTGAAAATAATTTTTCTAAGTTTAATTAAAAAAAAACCAAAAACTAATTTCTTTATATTATATACATATAATATATAGCTTTTAGTGGTATATACTCAAATATTTAGGTTACATAAGATACAACTTTTGGTGGTATATACTCAAATATTACGTTATTTTATAATATATACCGTGAAGTATTGTGCCATATATCCAAATTCTAATAAACTACCTAACATGATTTGAGGTTTTCAAATTAGGGATTTCAAAACAAAAAATTACGATGTCACCAAACATGGCTGCACTATTTCAAACAAAAATTAAGAAACCGGCCAAATTCTATATTTATTCCATATTTGATTTTTTTTTTGTCCTTATTTAAAATTTATTAGAAATCATGTAAAGTAACTTTTCTAATGTATCATCTATAATGCGTCAATCAATTGTTAAAAAGTTAAACTCATGTAATTTGAATCCTAAAACAGGGATTCGGGGATTTTAAAATAAAAATAGGGATTTCACGAAACATGGCGATAGGATTTTAGATATTTCAAAATAAAAATTAAGAACGGACCAAATTCTAAATTTATTCCATATTTGATTTTTTTTATCCTTAACATATATTAGAAAGGATCTATTAAGTAATTCTTTCTAATAGAAACGAAAGTTTTAATTTTCTACTTTTATATATTATTTTAATTAACCTTCCATCGAAGATATGTCAATTAACGCTAAGTTAAATTTGTTTTGGTATGCCCAAATATTTAAAAGTTAAAAAAGAAAACCACCTTTACTAAATATATGATTTGTATATTGTTTTAATTAACCTTCCACCATATCCCAAATTACTCGTATCCCTCGTCAAATAATACCATAAACTTCAATCAACCACCTTCTCATGGATGATCTATTTCCTCAACATTCCTCCACCTACATGGTTATTGAATTTGATACTCAATCACTCCAACTCCAACAATATGATGATTCTCTAACCCCGTCATTAGGTGTGGAAGGAATCAGCCTCAACTTAACCTTTCAAATCAAACAAAGTTGCTTCTTACAACAAGACGGCTTCACAATACAACTACACCAACAACAAAGCGGCAAAATACCGTTGTCGAGTCATCGACTCGATGCTAATATCTTCAACCATGACGACGAGACATTGAGCCAACAGCTCTCAAGTAATTAGGCGAGATTATACGGAGGGTCCATTGAGATCAACTCAAAAGATGTGGGTGATGAGATAATAAGGCAATGGGTGCAAATAAGGGAAAATAATGAGAATCGTTGCTTGTCTGCAAAGGTTTTTTGTATGAGGGTTAACTTGTTGTATTGGGAAATCAATACGTGTCGCAACGTCATCGCGACGCGGAGTGTTCCTTGAAGGGTCTCTTTCGAGATAAGGGTTTGGGGTCGCCACCAATCATCTACGAGGTGTGATTGGTCACCTAAAAATAAAAACAAGCTCTGCAAAAACAGATCATTGGTTCGGGAGTCGACTGAGACACCCGTTTGAAAACGGTACCACATTTTGTCAAAAATTATCCCATACCAAGGAGGATGGTGCATCACCTATCACACCATATGGATGTGCTCAAGAATGCCTAGAGAAGGCATATGCAGAATGCAAAGCGAAGGCRACGTCAGTGGTGTCGGTGACAAGCTCAACGGGGGCCAGYTGGGGCCCCGGGCCACGACCCTAGAAGTTGGGGTTCTGTCAAGAGTTTGGACGAGCGGCTTTAAAGTTAGATGCATATTAGTGAGATATGTAAGCACGCCAAGTTTCGTGTCAATCGGAGTTCAAACGTGCACTCTACGTTGGCGAGTGACTCCTCGCCACTTTCGACGTTCATGCCTGCCAAGTCAAGTTTGCCTTAGAATATGTTATTTGGTCCAAAAAAAATACTTTTTTTATTTTAAATGTCTTAGTAATTCACATTTTATTATAAGATATGAATTAATAGATATGAGTGGCACGAAAGCCATTAGAAAAATTTTGACACCTCGAGAATATCAAGGCACACATAAAGACTTGAACTTTTAATATGGTTGTTAATACCCAAAGCTCTTGCCAGTGTGCAAAGACATCAAAGACTTGAACTTGTGTCATGTATGTCAATACCCTAGTGCATTGACAATGTGATATTGACACATTATGCTCTTTTTTAAAATACAAACCTATGTATTTTTTAATTTTATTTTAAAAAAAAGAAAACAAAAGTATAAACGAAAATTTAAATAAAAAGAAAACTTTTTATTTTGTATTCCTATAAAACTGTTTTATACAAAAAAAAAATAAAAATAAAAATAAAAAATCTTATTTAAACAAACTTATTTAAAATATCTTATTCAAAATTTTCAAATCTTAAATAACAAATCTTCCAAAAACAAACTTTACATACGTATGATTTTAGATTTATTAACTTTAAAACAAAATTTATTTTAAAAAAAAAGAATCAATATTTTTTTATTTAAAAATAAAGGGAGAAACCGATTAAAAAAAATGCAAGAGGAAATGGAAAGAGACAGAGAGGACGTGAATTGAGACTGTCATTAGACCATCATGGAGAATCTCTATTTCTCTGTTAAACGGGGTGAAAACTCAATAATTCGTCCCACTATAAAACTTTTCTAGCCAAAATCAGGGATTCATGCTTTCCCCCATCCCCGTTTATCATCCACTTGGGACAAGAGAAAAGAAAGGAAAAAAAAAACTTTCATAGTTGACTGATGTAATCGAAATAGGGTGAGATGATTGAACTTACCATGTATGAACTGGAATTTGAGGAGATTTCGACAATGAGAGTGAAGTAAAGTCAGATTTGACGCTCAAATTCTCAAACTTGTGTGATGCGCAAGGAAATTTGAATTTTTAAAGCCAATTTCTATGAGATTTGTGCTGCCCTGCTCTCACGTTGTGTTCTGTCAGTTCCCTTTCCCCTCCTTAAATAAGCAAAAATGTAACGGTAACAATGGGGAGGGTCAAAATTGAAGAGAGAAAAAAAAGGAGGAAGATAACGGAGAAAAGGCCACGTTATAGAGAGTAGTTTTGACGAGTAAAACAGAATCAGTTTTATTAAAAAAACTTTTTTAAAAAAAAATTTAAACAAACCTTTTTATTTACTTAAAATCAAATCTTATTTATTTATTTATTTTAATAATAAATCAAATTCTTTTAAAACAAAATCTATTTTTAAATTTAATTAAAACCTTACCTTAAAAATAATAAGGTAAAATATGTTATTTTTAATGAAAACAAATAAAATTTTATAATATAAAATATTAATATTAATGTTAATAATATAAATAAATAAAATAATAAAATTTGAGCCGGACCACGATGTCAACGATAGGTTGTATGAGAGCACATCCATGGTTGCTGCGAGTGATAAAAGCTATGGAGGAGATGTTGAAGAGAGTGGAATTTGGTGATGGAAGCTGTGTGATTTGGTTGGAGGTGTTATTGGAGATGCCTTGTTTGCATGCTAGAATGCATATAAAAGTGGTTGAAGATGAGCCATTATTGCCCTACTTGTACATTTCAAATGCCCACAAACTGAATTCTCTATTGTTTTTTTTTAGAGTTTGTTTTTATTTTTCAATCGATATATTGTAGGGATGAGATCTACATTTAAACACTTTCTTTGTTTAGTAAAACAAAAAATCTCTTTTTTTTTTCCGAAACTTTACTAGGTTTTTAGAATGGTGTTCTTTGCTAAAATAATTTTAGTGTATCGTAGTTTTGAAAATTTCCACTCTCTTCAACGTCTCCTCGATAGCTTTATCACTCGCAGCCACCATGGATGTGCTGATTTTCCAATACATCAAATTAACTCTCGTACAAAAAACCTTCCCAAAAAGGCAACGATTCTCATTCTTTTTCCCTTATTGCACCCATTGCCTTATTATCTCGTCACCAGCATCTTTTGAGTTGATCTCAATGGACCCTCCATATAATCTCGCCCAATCCCTAGAGAGCTGCTGGCTCAACGTCTCGTCCCCGTGGTTGAAGATATTAGCATCGAGTCGGTGACTCGACAGCGGTATTTTGCCGCTTTGTTGTTGCTGTAGAAGCATTGTGAAGTCATCTTGTTGTATGAAGCAACTTTGTTTGATTTGAAAGGTTAAGTTGAGGCTGATTTCTTCCACACCTTCGTCAGGTCGTTGGAGTTTGATAATCTTATACAGAACCAAAAGATACAAAATTTTTACATATCTATGGTAAATCGGCTAATACAAAATTCAACTCTCAAGGCTTTCTTAACACCGATGCACATCTTCAACCGTGGTATTTGCGACAACACTCTGCAGCGTTTCCTATCATGACAGTTCAAAGAATATGAAGATTGCATTAACATATCAGCCATGACACACCAAATAATAAACCACTGGCTCCATGTCAAACGAGAAGCAGCTGCAGCATCTGCAACTCGCGATCATAACAACAATTCCAATTCCATTGCGTTTGGGAGAGTTTTTTCTCTTGAAGTTACCTTTCATTTGTGGAATTCGGTCATTGAAGATGATGATGATGATTATGCTATGGTTCCAGCAAGTGAAGTTGCTATTGAGAAGATGTTAAAGACCGTAAAGTTTGAGGAGATTGTACTGGAATCAGCAACTACTTGTGTGATTTGCTTGGAGGAGATCACCACGATGCCCAACCAAGATATCGACAATGGAATGTTATTGGTGCATATCCCTTGTTTGCATGTGTTTCATCATATATGCATCCTCAAATGGCTTAACAACAGTCACTATTGTCCCACTTGTAGATGTGAAATGCCTACAAATTGAACAAATGCTCAACATTCTACACAGTTACATACATGTATATGAGCTACAGAGAATTTTAAATTGTATTTAGGACTTGAACCGTTAATTCTCTCTCCCTGTGTGGTTCTTTTGTGTAGTTGCTTTTCCATGCTTTTGTTCAAGAAACCATATAAATTAGATTCTTATTATTTTCTTCTTTGTTAATTTTTTTACCCATCCAAATTTTTAAGTTGTTAGTCTCCGTCGCAATTCAACGATTTAATAAACAAGTCCGAACTAGTTACATGTTTGTGCCAAAAATTCCTAGAAACTTAAAAGAGGTAGATGAAAATTTGAAATGGGTCTACTAGGTTTAGATTAAAACAAAAAGTTCAATTCGAAGTTAGCTGAAATCTTCTTTTTTTTTTCCAAAAGTCGATGAAAAAGTGGACGGGTATTGTGTTTTGTTCTTAGCTTGGCGTGCTTGCTTCCCTTTAAAGAAGCACAACCGTAACACTTTGAAGTGTTAGGTGAATCACAAAATTCTTTCCGTACCGCCCTCTCTCGAAGCAGTATAACACAAATTCATATGGTTGGATCGAACTCACAATCTCTTAGTTGGTGATATATGTCAATTATCGCTGAGCTATACTTACTTTGGCTTGTCCAAATATCTAAAAGTTAAAATAAAATCACCTTTACAAAATATATGATTCGAATTTCCGAAGCAATAAATAAAGAAAGTATTTAATTTTCTCCATTTATATATTGTTTTAATTAACCTTCCATCGAAAATATATGTCAATTAGTGTTAAGTTATGCTAGTTTTGGTATGCATAAATATTTAAAAGTAAAAAAAAAAAAAAAAGATCACCCTTACTAAATACATGATTCCAATTCCCATGGCAATAAATAAGGAAAGTTTAAAATTTTATAGTTTGAAGACCAATTTAATACAAATTTGAAAGTACAGAGACTAAATGGTTAATTACAAACTAAAGATCATGACTAAATCGTTACTTCACTGAAAGTACAACGCCAAAAGTGTTTTTTGACATAATAAATAATTAATATTTTAGAAATATATATTAGAAACTATAAACAGTAGTCATTCTGAGTCTTTACTGAGTCTTAGAATAAAATTATATTTAAATAGATTTTGAAAATTTATTTTAAAGAATATAATGATTTGTAATAGATATGGATAATTTGAATTAATTATTAGTTCAATCAAACATTCTCTTTATACATTGCCAATCGATCATTTTATCTATACTAGTATGTAACCACGTGCAATTGCACGAAATATTTTTAATTTAATAGTAACATAAAAAAATAAAAGGACGAAAAAGGAATATCGCTAATTGAAAAAAAATCAATAATGAACACATAAGAAAATTAAGATGTATCTATACAAACTTTCTCAGAATATATTTATTTATTTTAAAGCAAACACTTAACTCCGAATCCAATTCTAAGATCTCAAACATATAATATAAAATATAGATGGACTAATCTATCTCATGCCCCTCAATATCACATCTTGAGTTGTATTTTAGATTACAAATACTTAAAAAGTAAATTCCATGCGAGAGAATTAAATGTGAAGAAAATAAATTAGAGTTCAAATCGTTGGTGGAACAGGGGTGAATACTCGCTCTTTCTATAACAGTGGAGAATGAAAGAGTTAATTGAACTTTTAAAATTCAAGTTCATTTATAATTCTATAATTGATTATGATAAAAAATAAAATCTTAAGTTTTTTTAAAAAGCTCAACTTTTCCTATCCATACTTTTTTATACGTTTATGAATTTAGGATCATATATTTTATAAATAAATTTTGTGAAATAGATTTTGAAATTACTAAAATTGATGCTTGTAATTTATATTTATGTGATCTTTTTCTAGTTTGGATTCAATTATATATAGGTTTGATGGTAAAATAGACATTCACATTTAATAGCATTTTTTTTAATTTATCAACAAATAAAAATCATTTTTATTAAATAAATAAAATTTAATGATAATTTTGTAATCAAAAGCAATGTTTACATAATCATAATGAGCCATAGTTTTCGTTCATATTTCACTTCACCTTTCATTTCTCTGTGTGGAATATCTATTGTCTCCCCTCAATCTGTAGTCTTCTTCCATCGCTGTCATTCACCATCCCATTGCTCGTCGCCGCCATACCGATAATTGCCACAACTACCAATTGATGCTCATTACAACCCACTGGTGCTCGCTATTACCGTCTACTAATGTTCATCGTAGTTGCCACCGCACTCATATTTATCGTCATCTTTTGTATCAATCCTACGTCATTCTTGTTTTTTCAATAGAAAAAGAATTTAAAACAAATTTGGTAAAAAGCATAGAATCAATGAAATGAAGAGAATTTGTTACAAGGGGAGGGTACGTAATTTCTAGTAGATAAAGATGCGTAAAGTCGAACAAATTGATAAAGAGAGAGACTCACCTTAACCGCACTTCGAACTATGTTATCCATTTTTTCCTTATTATTCATCAATTGCATTATTCTTTTTCGGGATCGGCCTCTCTGTTGTCGGCAATTTTGTTTGCAACTTCTCTCACCTTCTACGACAAAATTATATTTGGAGAGTTTGATGATATGTTTTGTATTTATATATTTTATGTGGAATTTTAATAGTTAGCGGTTTTAGTATAATAATAAAGATAATAATAAATAAATTGGTAAGGGTTTATGTGTTTAATTGTAAAGATAATTAAGTGGTTGGTTAAAAAACACAAAAAGAAAAGAGACATTTTTATGTATTTAATTGTAAATATAATTAATTGGTATCAGTTACAAAAAATTAAAATTATATTTTCGTATTAAAACAAAGCAATCATTGCACGAGTATAACCCAAATTGCATATATGTGTGCAATTAAAAAACTAATTTTATATTTTTTTCAAACTTAATTTGAGTTTATTTATTTGTAATTATCAAATGGACATTATAGTCCAAAAATATTTTTTAAACATCCTAGCATTTTAATATAGTATAGATATAGATATTTATAAACAATAATTTGAATTAATTTATTAGTTCAAATTTAATCAATCGTTTCCTTATTTTTCAATTTTTGTTTTTTTAAAGAAATTAAGTTAAAATAATACATTTCGTCCCTGCACTTTTACTAAAGTAACAATTTAGTTCCAATTCCAAAAAATTTGACTTAAGATAATAATAATAATAATAATAATAATAATTTTTAAAATAGTATTTTAATTATCAACTAATTAAAAAAAGATTAATATAATTTTTTATTAGAGGAA
>NW_019104807.1:123983-137583 GCF_001995035.1 Momordica charantia | reverse complement strand
AGAATCAATTAGACACTCTCTACTTTTCATGTCATTTAAATAAAATATCACATTTTTAAATCCACCATCCGTAAACTTTATATATATAGCTTTTATAAACATTTTGTGTCAAAATTTGAACATCAACAAAAAGTAGTTTTCAAAATTTTGTTTTTATTTTTGAATTTGTAAATTTGAATGTCAACAAAAAGTAGTTTTCAAAATTTTGTTTTTATTTTTGAATTTGTAAATGTGAACATCAACAAAAAGTAGTTTTCAAAATTTTGTTTTTATTTTTAAAATTTGACTAAAAATTCAAATATGCCTTTAAGAAAGGTGAAAACTAACCTATGAAATAGTACCAAAAAAAAAACAATAACAATTTTTAAAAATAGAAAACTAAAAACCAAATGGCTGTCAAACGACTTCTTAAATATCTTGATAAAATTATGTTGTTTTTTTTTGTTTTCTATTTTTGAAAATTAAGTCTCACCTATATAGATCATCCAGTTTTTAAAAATTAAGCACAAATTCAAAAGTAAAAAAAAAATAGATTAACTTTTAAAAACTTTTTATAATTTTTTATATTTGAGTTTTAGCTAAGAATTGGAATATATTTTTAATAAAGGTGAATAATATATACCAAAGAATGTCGTGAAACCAAGCATAACTTTTAAAATTAAAAAACTAAAAACAAAATTGGTTATCAACCAATAGCGGCCTTGTTTAAAATGAATATAACTATAAAACTCTTTCTTTTTTTCTTTTGAATAATATATATTTGTTTTTTTCTTCTTTTGAGCTCAACATATGTATATAGAAAAGAAAACGAAATCTTGTTTTCTTCTCTAAAATTTGTGTTAATTTATTTATTATCTCTCATTAATCGATTGTAATCTCACCCATGGTGAAAGACTAGATTAAAACTCTTTTGGCGTCTAGAATTGGTTAGGATATTTCAAATAAAATGTTGACGAAAAAATTACTGAAAAGATATTTTATTGTTATGCTCTTATAATTAATTTTAATAAGGTATAATAATAATAATATATTTTAAGAATATTAGTCATGGAACAAAGAAAATCATAAAAAAGACCTTGCAAATATTTCCATTCAAATAAAAAATATTAAAGTAATTTGATGAGTGATGCATTTCAAATATTTTTTATGGTTTGGTGGTAATATAAAACATTTGATAATTTTAAAATTAAAATTTCAATCGAAAATATTTTAAGGAAAAACTGAATTTAAAATCATATATAATTTTAAATCTTAAAAGTTTATAATTCATCCGAGCAACAAAAATGATTACAAATCCTTTTTCATTCCTCAGAGGTTCAAAACGGATAAATTCAAAGAATTTATGGAATAAATTTATAGAGCAAAAGCTACGAAAATTTTAGGATTCGAGTCGAAAAAATATTAAAAATGGAATAGAATTCATCATTATTACTTAAGAGGAAATTTGAGGATGAGAAATTTAAAACAGTGAAGAAAATACAAATGGAATAAAATTCAAGAGCAAAAATAGCCATCGCCATTTCATGGAGCAAATTCGAGGATGGGAAATTTAGGCAGAGAAAAAAAAAAGTAAAAAATTATCCTCCCAAAGTTGGTTGCTCGATTTTGAAGAATTTGCGAAAAGCCTATCGTTTCTTTCCAATTAAATGGACCATAAAGTAGATCTCACGACATTGGACCCTCTCGCGTGTAATAAATTTGAACCATATAATAAAATAGATATCAACAAAATGCAATATACATGTATAAATTATGGTTTTCTTTGCCAATTTGAGTCAGGTTCAGACAGTTATATACGACCAGTTCTAAATTTGAATCTCCTCCCTTTGAAATATATGTTGTACTAATATAGTCTGATTCAACCAATAAACAGAAATAACCAATAAACAATTTGAAGTTTTTTTTGTCTTATTATAGCTAGTAATATTATTAATTTGCAAGAAATTAATTAGAATAGTGACGAAAAAGATCTTCACAATCTCTTCCTCAAACCTAATTTTAGAGAAGGGTCATTTTTATAACATCAATAGCCCTTGATTCCAACTATTGATCATATCCTTTTGAGGTACCCTCCATATATCTTATTCTAATTAGGGATGAGTTGTTGAATTAGGTTTAGAAAAATGAGTTGTAATCAAATAACCCTAGTTAGGTGGTGGATCTAATCTAATCTTATTTATGCAATATTTAAATTTGCTTTTAATCTTAATTATTTAAGATTATCAAAGTTTTTTTAGTACAATATGTTGGTAGGAGATCGAAGTCACGACTTTTTAGTTGGAGATATATGTCAATTATCGCTTAGCTATGCTCGCTTTGGTGATAAGATTAATACAAAAATATAAGCATTCTACCTTAAACCATAAATGCACAAAAACTGAATATATATACCTCTTTCTCCTTTACTAACCACGTTGCCAACCATACGTTTATACCATTATTAAAAAAAAAAACTACGAATAAAAGAGAGATAGAATCTAAGAGAAATAATTGAAGTTAATATATTTTGATTTTTAAAATAATAACCGGATAAAAAAATAAAAAACAAACCTACAAAACACAATTAGAAAAATACAAATGAACATTTTTCACTGTCAATAATCATTTGACCATTTTTCAAAATCAGGTGACAAATATGACACATACTATATAAATAGTCGAAAATCAAGGACCTAGCCCTATTATCCTCATCGACAGTTTTGATATCCAAAAATACGTGAATATGATATTTTTATATTATTATTAGTGACTAATTATGATATTTTTATAATTTAAGTGAGCTCGGGTTAAGTTAAATTATTATTAGTATATTTATATTCATATTAGTGACTAATTATGATATTTTTATAATTTCATTATATATTTATACAATATTAATATCGATTTATTTTTTATATTGATGTTGAAGCCACGTGTAGACAAGGATGAGGTGCTTTGTAAGGCTCCACGCCACCCTTTATCTTTGGTACCATTTGAATCTATATTATTTATTTATATAAAAAAATTTATATATAAATCAACAATTTGTTACAAAAGGTTACCATAGACAAATTCAATATTTCAAAATTAACAATAATCTAATTAACAATTTGTTCTATCCAGTAATTGTATGAACTATTAAGATTAATAAATTAAAATGCATGGATGAAGTTAAAACTAACACAAATGTAGACATAGGAGGATGAAATTAATATATAGTTTGATTTTAAATTTTTATTACAATCAATTTATATAATACAAAAATATAAATGACAACCACATTAGATTAAAAACTTCAACATTTTCATTTCTAGATAACTCAATTCAACTTTGTATAAATAAAATATATATTTCATAAGGTCTAATTAAATCTCCAAGATATTCCCACACTTCATTGTCAAAGACTTTCAAAGCCTAGATTAACTTGTGAGGTTCCTTTTAATATGAGCTGTTTGATTTTGAGAGCATGAAGAGAAATTAATAAATATATATAGGAAATAATTTATAAATCCTTTTATGGGGCCATCTACTTTAAAGAGTTATATTTCATTAGAAGAATAAAATATTTACCACATGTAAATCTTTATATTTTTATTTTTCATTAATGGAAAGACTTTCACACCAATATTAAGGGTTAATCAATATTTTTAAATATACCATATATCAATAAAATATAGAAAAAATGTCAACAAAAATATATTCAGTATGAATATAAGATTTAGGACCAGATACATTTTTTTTATCTCGAATTGGGTTCTATTGGTCCTTAAAGGCTTTGAAACTGATAGTCTAGGTCTTAGAGTTCTCGATTTAGTTTCTATTTAGTCTCACAGGTTTCAAAAATGACATTTTGATCTCCAAGTTCTTGATATTGTTTTTATTTAGTTTCTAAAGTTTCAAAATAGATACTTTTGTCTTTGAAGTTTGGATTTGATTTCGATTTGATCCTTAAGTTGAGTTGAGCATTTTTTTTTCTTTTTAACTTCGAGTTCAGCATTTGTTGACTTGATGAAAAGATAAGGTGATAGATAGTTAACCTACTAAAGAGAGTTTAAAGAGAATGAGAAATTTTTTGTTTGAATGCAAGGTCACCAACTTCTCCAGAGACATCTACAAACTAAGTTAAGAAAGATACCGTGAACCTAGGAATAATATTGTGACATGATGTCAATAATCTACACCGACATGTGTTAACTACATACCCATGTCACCTTTCGATTAAGTCAACTCAACTCAACTCAACTTAGGAATCAAATAGAATTTAAATTCAAATCTTAGTAGCCAAAAGTATCACTCTCCAAATCTTATAGACCAAATAGATACAAAATCTCAACTTTAAGAATAAAAAAATATCATGTTTGAAACCTCATAGATCAAATAGAACACCTAAATTCAAACTCCAAAACCAAAAATAGCAATCTTAAACTTCAAGGATCACATAGAAATGAAGTCTAAATGTCAAGCACTAAAATTGTAATTTGCCCCCAGATTTACCATTTACCACTTATTTAAGAGGGGTAAATTAAGAAATCAATTTTATAAATATCTTAATTTCTGAGTTTTTTTAATATAATTTGCGGGATGAAAAACTCGGACTCACAGTCTTTTAGTCATTACCTACCTTCTTTAACCACTTCAAGAATACTCGGGTTACTAGTTTCTACAAGTTTTTGTACCATTCATAATTTCTCTTATAAATTCAAGGTGTGAATCCTCACCCATAATTGGAGTAATACTATATTCCCACTTTTTTGGGAAATTAGACATTTTCATCTACATCTTTACTTTAATCAATCTTCAACCCATCAACCAAAATTTCAAAAGCTAGTTGGTGAAGTTGCCCTCAAAAAGTCCACAAAACAACAAAAAAATGAATTGCAAATCAACCATCATTTTGTCAGCCAAGAAGGACCCATTATTAGTTCTCCAAATCTTTTTCCTTTTTTCTTTAATCTCACAAGACTTTGTTTGATTTCATAGCAAAAAATCAAAATGTCTCTGATTCACATCGCTCCAACTCAGCCCGTGAGAAACAGAGAGCGACTATTAAAAAATCTGGCCATTGACAGGTGAACGATAAAGGTTGAAAAAGCTCTCCATGTCTCTTCCCTTTCTGAGGTTCGACAAATCCAAGCTTTTCGCCATAATTGAGGTGAGAAGAAGGAGCTTACTTACCCTTTTTTCCCATTTTGATTTCTTTGCCCTTTTTGTGAAATTGGGTTTCTTTATAAGTTTGTTCTGTAATTGGGTTTAATGGGTGCTTGGAGATTCTCCATTGTTATGCTCCTGGGGCCTGTGGGACTGCTTTTTCTGTCATAGCTTTTGATGGGAAGTGATGAAAATTAGGGCTGGTGAATTGACCCAGTGAACTTTTTTGCAGTTTAGAGGACTTTTTTGAGAACTTTTGTGTTGGGGAAGAAGAAACTTTTTGGATGGAGACATCATCTACGGTAGTCTTTTCTGAATTGGTAAGAGGATCTGATGAACAGAATGCTACTTTTGGAACTTGCTTGTGCTAAAATTGTTAAAGAATATGTTTGTCGCCTATCAAGTATCAACTTAATCGTTTGGATAATCTTTTGGGTCGAGTGGTAGTTTAACATTATATTAGAGTCCGATTTCAGTATCTATTCTATCTTTATGTCATTTCTTTTTCAATTAATATTGATAATCACTCGTTAGGTCGTTTTTTACTAATTTTCAAGTCGACGAGTAAAAGACATGGTAAGAGTATGCATACCGTAGATCAACTTTTAAGTTTTCCAATCGAGTTGTAGCAGCAACAAGTTTGGCATTTTTATTACTTGTTTAATTAATATTGAGAATCACTGGTGAGATGTTGTGTACTGATTTTTGAGTCAAGTAAAAGACATGGTAAGAGTAAGCATACTGTAGATCAACTTTTTAAGTTTTTCGATCGAGTTGTAGCGGCAACAAGTTTGACATTTTTCTTTCTTTTTCAGGGAATGGAGGAGAGTGGCTTTGTCAATCAATGGCACAAGAGCTCAATGGATGAGCTTGGAACGCTTCCATTAGCAGCAGCTTTTGGGGAGAATTTGCAGCATTCTTATGCTCAGGCAAATTTTGACCAGAAAGCTTCTTCAAACCATTCACACAATGCCATATTTGGGTATGTGAAACAGCTCAAAACTGATGGGTGGAGTTCATACCAAACATCTGATCATTTGCCAAACTCACAAAACATTGCTTATCCAACCGCATCTGTTTCGGCTTCCAACTGCACGAACCAAATGGACTTCACGAGGCCGAAAGAGGAAGTTGTGTGTCCTCAGAGTATCAGCAACCTCCCTTCTGATATGTTGATTTCTCAGGGCTTGTTTCGCCACCAAGGCCATATAACCAAATCCTACCATGGAACGAAGAGAACTGCTACAAACAGTAGATTTTCCCAGGCTCAAGATCACATTCTTGCAGAGCGGAAACGGCGAGAGAAGCTCAGCCAGCGGTTTATCGCTTTGTCTGCTATAGTTCCTGGCCTCAAGAAGGTAATGGATCTTTGTCACGTTGGATAATTTCTTTCTTTTGATAATAGCATCATAGGTTTTCCTCTTCCTGTCCAAGAAGTTCTATAATTTTTCTGTGGAAAGTTGGTTAATGAAGCGAAAAACTATTGAACTCTGTTATTTTCCTTGCTGCTGATAGATGGACAAGGCTTCTGTTCTTGGAGATGCCATAAAATACCTGAAACAACTACAAGAGAAAGTGAAAATACTAGAGGAACAAACCCGAAGGAAGGACATCGAATCCGTAGTATTCGTCAAGAAATCCCAAGTTTCTGCTGATGGGAACAACACATCGAACGAGGAGGATGAGCCACTTCCCGAGATCGAAGCAAGATTTTGCGACAAAAATGTCCTCATAAGAATACACTGTGAGAAAAGGAAAGATGTCATAGAGAAGACAATTGCTGAAATTGAAAAGTTGCACCTAACAATAGTCAACAGCAGCGTTATGTCATTTGGGAGTCTTGCTCTTGACATAACCATCATCGCTCAGGTATCTCCGCCCGCTACATAACCGATCTGATTACTCAGATATCTCGTGTCTCATCCTGTTTTCAGTGTCCAAAAGACAAAACTTTTAGCTTAAAATGTTACATCATAAACATATTTTTGTCCTTCAAAATGCCATGCTGTTCTTGAAACACATTCACCATTTTGCAGATGGGTAACGAATTCTCTTTAACGATAGAGGACCTCGTGAAGAAGTTGCGATCGACCTTCGGGTCGTTCCAATGAGAAGATAGAAGAAATCTTTTCAGCTCCACCTGCTGCTGAAAAGTTCCAAATAAGATTAGGAGCAGCCCTTGACCTACAGACACAAAATAAGAACAACCATATAAACTGTCCCTTTCTAAAGCCCGTATGTTTACAGGTCTGTGATGTTCCACCAAATTTAGACCAATACCCTTCAAGCAAACCAGTTGTGAGATTCACATTTCAGGTGGGTTTTTTCTTTCCTTTTTGCATGTTGAATCATGTTCTGTCACCTGCCTGTTACATTAGAAGTGATCTCACAGCTTGTTTGGAGGGTTTTTTCCCAGGAGGCTGCAAAAGGAAAAATGCAGCAAAATTCTGTGGTTTTTCCTTAGGGAAAATGGGTTTTTTAAAGTTTGTTGATCAAAACAGGCCTTTGTTTTTTCAGTTCATTATTGTTTTCTGTTTGATGTTTTAGAGGCATCCCATTGAAATGTCTTGGCCTCTTTTTTCAGTGACTTTTGTTTGTAATGCCTTGTTTGGAAGTGGTGAAATAGTTAAAAACTTTCTTTCTTTCTTCCTTACCTTTCTGTTCCTTTCTCGAGAATGCTACCAAACGGACCATAGGTTAAAAAAAGTATATATATATATAGTTTAGTTCATTGTCTTAATCATATATGATCTCCTAGAACTATTTCTATATTTTTATTTTCATTTTTTGTATTTTATTTGTAACGTATAACGTACGCGAATGCATACTGTCAGCCTACTATAGTAAGCTATTATTTATTCTAGGTTATAATACTATGATATCTTCATATAATTTGTATATAGAATTAACTAATTATATAGTTATTATATAATAATATATTTGATCACGGAGAGTCTACTTTGAAATTGTCCACTTCAATAAGGATTTTTTGACTTGTGATGCTCAATCATGAGAACTTGGAAGTATGAGTTATTGCTAATTAAAAATTTTGATTTTTCATATTCCTAAATCCCATCACAAAGATTATATTTCATTAAGATTTGCTAAGCTTTGTTTTCTCTTAACTCTCACTATCTCCTCAAGTTTGATTTATTGTTAATTAAAAATTACTATTTATTCTCAAAAGTATGCTCTTTGCAAAGTGCCCGTGCAATAACATCGATGAAATTTGAAGGTAGTGTTGATAATTTTATCTCAACAGGGTGAGAATGAATCTCAAAAAATAATAGAACTTTTTGAACCTAAAAATGTTTTTAGTACAATATTTTTATTAAAATTATTAGTTCGAATATTATTTATTCCTGTACTTCCATCTGTTGTTCATTTTGATCATTGTACATTTACAATATTCATTCTTCTGATTTATTTTAGTAACTGTACTTTCAAAACATACCTTTTGATATATGTACTTTTAAAAAGTGACAACTTTGTCCCTATTTGCAAAATTTTAAAATAAAAAATTTATACATAATGAAAATTTTTTAATACAAATTTAAAGCTACACTTCAAGAAATTTAGTGAGTAAAATGTCATGCTAAAATTTTGATCTAAATAACTGAGATAAAATTAGAATGAAAATATCAAAACGACCACTTTTTGATAAGGACTAAAACTAACATTTCAAAAGTACATGGATTAAAATGAATAAAACTTGAAAATATAGAGATTAAAATAGACGTTATGAAAGACATCATAAAAATAAACCAAATCTAAAAGTAGATTTAAACCAAAATTATTTAAATTACATTTTAATATTTACAATAAATAACATACTTTTAAATGAATATTTTATAACCGAAATGGTGTCGTGGTGTAGTTGGTTATCACGTCAGTCTAACACACTGAAGGTCTCCGGTTCGAATCCGGGCGACGCCAATTGTAACCCAAAATTTTTTTTTTCCATTTTTATCTAAAAATAAACAAACAAATTAGCCAAAAAAAATATATATCTATCCGACGTCGTTGCGAGAATTGCGGATCGTAAAACTGCGGGGCCCACAAATTTTTTCCAGAAACTTCCACACCGTACAATCCGAAACGCCCAGAAAACAATAAAAAAAAGGAAAAAAATCCTTCCAACAACGCCCACCCAATAACGTCGCTTCTTCACATCACTTCCTCGATTCCTATTGGTCCATCCCCTCCACGTCATCATCCCCCAAAATTCCCCCTTTCTATTTAATCCCAAATTTTTTATTTTTTGTGGGAAATCGAAGCTTTTGAATATCTACGAATTTTACCCGCAGGAGAAGGAGAAGGATAAATCTCTGTTTTTTTCGTTGTGTTCTTGCTTCTCTGATTATGGCTCTCCCCAGGCTGCGCTGCTTCTTCATGGCAGTTTTTCTCCTATTTTTTGCTGCTCATCGCTCTGTTCGTGCTCTGCATTCCTCTACTGATCTCAACCCCCCTTATCCTAAAGCCATCTCCGTGAGTAATTCTTCTCTGATTTTACCTTCTTTGTGTTTTTCTCGTTTAAATTTGGACGTTTGTTTGATGTGAATTTTTGAAATTTTGGGAATTTTGATTGTGGGTTGAGATTTTCTTGTTGGGGTTTTGAAGGATTTGAAGGAGGCGATTGTGAAGACGTTAGGGTTTCAGGCGGACGATTTTAAGGTCTCGGGGTTCGATCTCAGAGATGCGCAGGTCGGCCATTCGGTTGCTTATGAGTTCGATTTGGAGATTGATAACAAGGTTGTTCCGTTTAAGCTTTTGGAGGACGTCAATCGCTGGGAGTACGTAGATTTGCCCATTTTTCGAATTCAGGAGCAGTCCCCTCGACCTGGTGACGAGAATTCGTTGGTTCAGAAACGTAATCCTGGCTATGATTCGCCTGTTTTGGCTCCCTTTCAGCTCGCCGGACCTATGGAGCTCTGGATTCAGGATGCCGATGGCATGAGGGTTTCTTTGCCGGTAAGTAATTTCATTGCATTGAATGTGGTTCTGTTAATTGCTATATGTGATATGTGCCTTTGAGGATTTTAGTACTCCCATTTGTTTAGATTTTGTCTTCCTTTTAGTTATGGGTTAATGGTTGAACATGAACTGAAGCTTAGAATGCAGAACACGTATGAATTTTAACACCAATTTTTTCATTTTATTTATCTGCACATGTCTTGAGAGCTGAAGGTTGAAAGTTTTGGTTTGAAACCAGTCGAACATTTTATTTCTCTTAGGTTTAAACTTTAGACCCTACTTTTGGTCCAATCTTTTAAGTTCATTTTATTTGGACTCCTACACTAGTGAACATTCTTTTTTAACCTTAACTTTGCATAAGAAACTATCTTAGTTGGCCTTTTGTTCATTTACCTGATCACTAGACATTGTAGACAATGTTTTTTTGCTGAATTATTAATGACTAATCAATCAATGGTAAAGATTAAAATAGTTTTTATGCAAAATCTTGGACTAAAATTCAACGTCTTCAGAACAGAATGAGTATGTAATTTAGCCTTTTTGTTAGTATATACATGAGCAAGCATTTCAAAGATTAGGGGCATGTATGAGAAATCACTTTTCCCATTGTCAAAATCACTTCCCATCATGCTAAAATCACCTTCAATTGAAGGTATCACTTGGAGGGTGATTTTGGAAAATTAATTATACTTAAATCTCTTTTTTCAAAATCACTCATTCTACCCTCACTCCCAAATACATCCTAGATGTATTTGTTTATTGAGTGATTAGCAAAAAATTAATGGTGAAGATGGAAATAGTTTTTATGCAAAATTGAGGAACTGAAAGGAGGATTCTTATGAGATTTAATGACCCAAATAAGATTTAAAGCCTTTTATAGGCTTGTACTTGAAGCATATTCCTGGGCTCTGGCTGAAACTGAACTTCAATTACTTGGCATTGAATTTGCAGCATGATGTGGACGCTGGTGTGTTGAAGAAGGTTGTTTTGGCAGATGGAGCAGTTGTTACTGTAACTGGTGCTAGGTCTGTTAGCCTGCGCCACCCACTTGATCTTCCTCTCCCGCTCAACCGAACAGGGAACGGATTCGCATCTGGTCTTGTAGCCTTGGCTGAACGGCTTCGCCACATTTCCCGCACTCAAGCAACCCCACTTCTTTCCCTTCGTATCATTGGTCCTACCTCCCTTACATCATCTCCTAGCTCCAGCAACAGGCTCAAGCTCAAACGCCTTGCTCCCGGTCTCGTGGAACTCTCATCACCTTCTAAAAACATCCATGCCATTGAGTCTCCTTCCTCCGTCCATCTTCAAGGTGAGGCCCCCACCATTCTAACGCCCAAGGCATTCACAACTCTGTGGCCGATCACATCCATCAACGGCTCGAACTCGAACTTACTTGGTTTCGAGGCACTCCTCACATCCATTCTCGGCCCCAAGGCAGACAAAAAGGGCTCCTTCAAGCTGTTGAAGGCCAATGTCTCTGCCCAGACATTCGTGAAGATCGGTTTTGGCGTTGACAAGAAGGTGAAAGAAGGGGATGGGATCAACTGGGAAGGATTTCAAGAATGGAGGACTAAGCCTGAGGTTGTGAGGATGCATTTGGAGGTACTGGCGAAGGTCGATGGGGAGAGGATCATACCGGAGAGGGTGATACCCGTTAAACCAGTTATGATCGAGGACACCGCTGCACCTCACCTGCTACTGGGAAACATGACGTTGTCGAAAACTCCAACTGTTTACACCCCATCCGATCCATTCACCATTTAATTGCGATCTGTGTTTTGGTTTTGAAAAGTGTAAAGAATATACATAAAGTGGTGAGCATAGAGAAGTTTATGAATACTCCGTACAAATTATTAAAATGGGAAGTTGTATGCAATTGCAAATGCAACTCAGCTAAATTTAATCTCTTTATTCATTCTCAGTCTCTCATTGGTTGTATGAAAACATCAAACCATGTTCTAATCTTATTTGCATCTTGAAGTTGTAGGTATAGAGTTCAAATCATGCAATGGGATATTCTCTAGTATTCATTAGGGAAAAATATTTTTCAACTTTTTTTCCAGCCGCCCTCTCTTTCTTTTTCATTACAAACAAAGTGATTTCAAAAGACATTCTTTCTCTACTGCTTCATAATGATTGAATGATTGATAGGAATGGATCGTCTGGGCTTCCCTGCATCCGACCCGATCTCCAGGATCTCATTCAATAGATCCAACCCATTTTTTGGGTATCTCGAGGAGTTCGTCTCCCAATTCCTTTGCTCAACTGGCACCAAAGATCAAGAAGTCGATCTCGAAAGAAATATGGGTTACTTTTTTAATTCTCAAAGAGAAGTTGTAACTTTATACTTCTAATTTTATCAAATTGAATTCTAAATCTTTTGGGTTTTTTTTCCCTTAAATGATCTTTTTAATCCTTATGGGTTATGTTTTCAGTTTGGTTCAAAGTGGCACATTTTTAACCATGAAGATTAACAATGTAAATAAAAAATAAAAACCTTTCACAAAAGCACTAATTAATTGATTCTTCTCATAGCACTTAAAAATATTTTGTAAAGATTTTTAAGAATTTTCTGATTATATACCCAAATATTATAAAATTTTTAAAAATTACTTTTTATCACTCCAAAAACCATACCAAACTTATTTTAAGATTGATAGTTTAACTTTAGTTAGATATATAAGTTTGTTTACTCACAAGATTAGAAAATTGGCTATCCTAATTTGTTGAACTGACAAATATTTATTAGTTTAAAAAATATGTTTTAACTTTTAAAAAAGAAGAATAAAAAATCTCTTACTAAAAACAAGTACTTCATAAATTTATTCAATAAAAAATCTTTTATTTGTTAAGGTCTTCTTTCAAAATTTTTAACACTTCTGTAATTGTTTTTATTTCTCATTTCTCATTTTTCAAAAATGTCTCAAAAAAATATTTTTTATTTCATTTTTTACTTATTGAATAGATAATAATTATCAAAAAGTAAATATAACATGAAAATTTTGAAATTTTAATTTTCATATAATGGTTTTACTTTTTTTAGTGTAAAATTTTAGAGAATAAGAAACAAAAAATTGTTACCAAACATGTTTCTATTTCTTTTTTCAATAAAAAATAAAAAGAAATAACAAGAAAAGAAATACTTGCAAAATGCGATTTTATATTTATTGATTGAAAAAAAGAAAAGAGAACAATAAATGAGAATATTTGCTATTCTGTTTGTAACTTATAAAATTAAGTCTAAGCAATTCCTTTTTTCTTTTGAAATTTCTTGCACTTCAATATTTTATTTTCATTTAGGAGCTTCGCATAAAATTTCATTTTGGTTCATAAATTATATTTAATTTTTGCTGTACATCTAGTAAATTTCTTTATAGCTGTTTTATAGCACAATGTTCTGAGTCAGATGTATCAAATTTGGTTGGTATTTTAAAAAAAAATTATTTTCATATGTTTGGCTAAAAAGAACTGTGGCCAAATAATTAATTTCCCTTTA
>NW_019104807.1:101527-123978 GCF_001995035.1 Momordica charantia | reverse complement strand
ATGAGTGCATTCCACATGTAAATATAGCTGTAATTCACTTCAAAGTTTGATCCCAAAAGAACAAAAAAAATTATGATAAGAGAATCTGTAAAATAATTTTCCATTTTACTTTGTCACCTTAAAGGAAAAAAAGCAAAATATTTTTTAAATAATGTGAGTATAGTTGAAATAATTAAGATATTACACATTTATCAAGGTTTCTATCTAGAAGAAATAAACGGAGAAATTAAAAGTAAATACAATAAAAAAAATATACGAATTTACTTTAAAAAAACTCTAAATCAAAGAAAAAATCACAATTCAGCAGAGAAAAAAAATTTGTATCAAATCTTTAAATCACTAAACATAAGTATACCAAACTTTAGAATGAATAAAATTCAAACCATAAGTCTCTTGCACAAAAAATAAAAAAAAATAAAAAAATAAAAAATTATCAAGATGACTCAAAATATGTATATTTGGTTAAATGGGAGGGTCAAATGTTACCCATCATGATCATTTGTTATATATCTAATTTACCGAGCATATTACACCGAATGTGTTTGGTATGCAATTTGGATTCTGTTTCTTATTTTTAGATTTATTGGATCAAATTGATTCATAACCGATTTATTTCAAAAAATATTTTCGAATCTTGGTAAAAAATTCTAGAAACAACATTTATATGTTTTCAGTGTTTTAAAATTTTAAATTTAAAACTTTAAAAGGCAAAATTACATTTAAAAAAATAAAAAATTTGATACATAAACTATTTCATTTCATGTTATAAACTCTTTCTTTTTCTTGCTAAAATTAAAACATGTAATGTAAAATAATATTTCTACTAAATTTATAACAAAATTGTTAATAAATTAATTAATATTGTTTTAGGTTAAACTAAATATTTAGCGGATAAATATGATTCAATTTGTAAATCTGGTTTGAAGCATATATATTCTATTTATCACCCAACCTTTCAGAAGCAACAAGACGAGAAATTGCAGAAGGCCAACTCTCCATCCAAACCGACTGGTGAGCAGCACAATTTTATGAAGTTTCTCAGATTTTCTCTTCCATCAAAGTCTCATATCTGGAAGAGTTTCTCTTATAGATCTAGAATGGCGGGCAGTCGTGTGTTGGGAAAATTTACTTATCGAGAACTTTTTTCGCACTGTTTGTCGGTGAAAAATATGATCAACCAAAATAATAAGAGATATACGAAAAGTGTAGTAAAAGTTTAATTTTCCATGATAATAGGTTCTACTATAATTTTGAATAAATAATGGACAATACAATAACTCTCCCAAACTTAGAAGCCTTATAAAAGTCATCTAATTTCTAGGAGCTAAACAATAGAATTGTAAGAATACAGGAGCGGCTTTTGACATTCTCAATCGCCTTCATAACCCACAAGTTGTCGACCATGCACTACGTACAACCCCTGAATCTAGCCTTCGTATCTCTGCCAAATAACACTGCCGCTGCCCTCTAAAATTCATGCACTTACACGTTCAGTGTTGATATGTTGGTCGCAGTAAACTTTACAGCATCAAAACAAGACAAAATGCGAGTCTTTTTTTTTACAGCACTGTAATATCCCTAACGCTGTGGCACCGCTCCCTCAGCCAAATGGCCCTGCAACGTTCCCTTTTTGTTTTTTATCCTTTCTTCATTTTTCTCCATTGACCCGACTTGTTCCAAATTTGGCTCCATAATTCCAACAAAGAGGTAGCGATCGATGGCGAGGAGGTGGTCGGTGGCAAAGTCTTCCGAACAAGGAGAGGTTCAATCACCGTAAAAAAAAAAATTATTAAATTAATAAAAATTTTCCATATCAGCCATTACAATTAGCCATTCAATGGCAATTTAACAGTCAAATCGCCTTATTAAAAGTTAGTCAACAACTATCAAAATACTTTTAAAGACCATTTAGAACCATTTTACAAATATAGATGATCAAAAGTGGTCTCTCTTTTGAAACTTCAGAGACCAAATAGATGTATACTCTAAATCTCGAGTACCAAAAGTGTATTTTGACCTTTTAGATTATAGTCACGTTAGAAATACACCCGACTATTTCGATGAAAGAGCGATAGTTGTTCGTGTGCTAAATCAAGCTCCTATATAAATTGATCGAAACAGATCACTTTAGATGAGACAATGATTATCATGTGTTTTGAGTTGAAAAGATTGGAACAAAATAAGGGTCTATGTTTGCATAAATTAGTATGTTTTCGAGCCAAAATAGTACCAACTAGACACTATCCAACAAACACAATTTCGCAAGTGGAGATTTGAACAAATTTGTGTTTTCAATATATCTATTTCATATACAAAATAATTAATTCTAGTAATTTATTTTTATATATTTAATCAGATATAAAGTTACAAAAGTAATTTAACGATAGAAAATTGTTGTCCTCTTATTTAATTGCATGAGTTCAATAATGGCAGAGGCTGGAGATTGAACTATCGAATATTAGAATGGTACTAAGTATATTATCTACTTAAATTACCAATAATTGCAACTCTAATCCGTATAATTATTGCCACTAATAACGGGTCACTGTAATTTGTTTTTTCAGTACACAACAATATCATAAAATAGGGAGATGATTACTTGGATGGTTCTATGTGTCTGATGGTTAATCCACCTTCGTCTCATAACTATTTTATTTTTATTTTGTATTTTTAAAATTAAATTTATGAAAATCTTTTTATTTCTATATTTTGTTATCTACATTTTAAAGGTAATTTCAAAATATAAGGTAAATTTTAAAAACTAACAAGTAGTTTTGAAATTTAATTATGAATTGAAATGTATTTTAAAGAAAGCTTTAAAATATGCCATGAGAAAACAAGCTTATTTTTCAAAAATTAAAAACAAAAAATAAAGTGGTTATTAGACTCGTCCTAAATTTTTAGGGCATGTCTATTTAACTTATGTACTTTTAATAAATTCTAATAGATTTATAAATGTTTAAAGTTATGTCTAATGTACTTTAAATTTTTTTTTATAGATTTTTGAACATTTAATTTTCGGTTAACTAAATCCATATCAAGTGTAGGAATTACATGGTAGGTTTAAATGTTTAGAGACACAAGTGGAAATAAATAAAATTAATGATCGAAACTTATAAACACAAAATTGAAATTTCTAAGAATTTATTAGAATTTTTAAAATATAGAGACTAAATACAAGATATCAATTTTCTTCTATATTCTAATCTCACACACTAATTAAACTCAATTATACAAGTTTATAACGACTAAATTAAAGTCGTTATTAGAAACTCTCGCAAGACTATACCAATCTTATAATTAGTTTAAATCCTATTATACTTCAACTGATTCATTTTAGTTCATACGTTTTCAAAATACCAATTTATTCTTCTATTTTTAACTTTTGTTCATGTTAGTAATTGTACTATCGAAAGGTTCATTTTGGTCCATATTTCTAAAATTTTAACACAAAATTTATACACAATGATTATATTTCAAAAAAATTTAGCGAGTGGTCCATATTTCTAAAATTTTAACACTATATTTTAAAAAATTTAATGAGTGGAGTATAAAATTATGACCTAAAAAATAAAACAAAATCAAAATAATCATTTTTGAAAAATATAGAAAAATTAAAAATATAAAAGATGTTAAAATAATACAAATACCACTGGAGTAACACAATACTATTTAAATCTAACTAAAAAGAATAATTTAAAGAAAGTGTGAATTGGTAAAATATTTCGGCAGCCATATAATACTTTTTCTCTGACAAATTTGACTAAAAATAGGTGACAAAGTTGACTGATGTAAACAGAATCTTGAACTTATGACAATGAGGATACAATAAAACTGACACCTGGCTCTCCTATGTCCACCTCATTTTTTTATTTTGAATTTTTTTTTATTTATTTTAGCATCAACCAAAATTTTCATTTCCATGGAAATGTCGATGATTTAATTTTCATAAATATTGATAATTTGTAGATGTCGATGGATAATTTTATAAAAATTGGAGAAACTAAAAAATTGTAAAAAGCTATTTCAATTCACAAATAAATAATTTTCTATTTTTAAATAAGTTAAAAAGGATTAAAATTAAAATTATATATTATTGACATTTTGTTGATATTTTTTATATTTAGTTGATTTTTTCTTTAATACAATGAAAATGTTGATGTGGATATCAAACTTATGGATACATAGAAAATACCATGACATCAACCTGTAAATTTCATAAATTTTTAATTTCATGAGGTTAAATTAAGTATCATGATCAATTAGTTTGATGAGTCATACACATGTTACTATACTAAAAATTATTGGCTGGATTCGCCATATTTATAATTATAAGATTGAAAAATAATAAAAAAATAATATTGTGATTTTTACTTTTTGTTACATTTTTTAATTTTTTTTTATCATTTATTATTATTAATTTTAAATTTGATGAATTTTGAGAGATTTGTTCAATTGATAGATCTTGTATATCGATTTTGCATTGATTTTTTTTAGTTGATTTTTGTTGAAATTAATGAATTTTATGAAAATTTTTACGTTTTTCTTGATTGAAATTAATGAGTAAATGTAACCAGAAGAATCCAATAAAATGTAAAATTTGAAATATATGAGTCTAAAATTCAATTGGAAGAAATTAAAGTTTTAGATTAAAAATTGATTTAATGAGTAAAAGTTTAAATTTAGATAAAATGGTCACCCACCAACAGAAAAATAAAAATTTCATGAATGTTTGGAATAATCTACCGAAGATTTCTTGGTTCACGTGGAAAATTTTGCAAAAATCAAGTTTTTATCTCTTTTATTTTTTATTTTTTTTATGGAAAAAAACAAAAAGGAAAAAATAATAGTTTGAAATTTGAATGAATTTAAAGTAGGTGGTTGGGGCAGGGCCCACCTTTGTCCTACAAAATGATGACCATTTTTTTCCTCCAAAAATTATTAAATTTATAATTGATTTGTTATTAAAGTTGCTTTATTTTTTGCCCAATTATTGTTTTGGAAAGTCCTTAATTATTGCACTTGTAGAGTTTCTTTAAAGAAAAAAAACATCAATATTGCATTTGTAAAGTCCTTAATTATTGCACTTGTCACTGATTTCAACTTTAAAATAATATTTTTTCCCAAATTCTTTTTATGACTAAATAACAATTTTGAATGCTCAAAATTTTCTAACAATTTTGAGTCGAAGGGATTATTATAAACTTTTTAAACTTAAAGGAAACAAATTTAAAAAGAGAGTAGAACTTTAGGAACTAAAACAATACTTTAATTATTATTATTTCATTTTAATTTAATTATTTTAATATATAGATTCAAAATTTTATCCAAGTTAATCTATGAAATTACGAATCAACATAATATTTAAAAATCTCCTTTTAGTTTTCTTTTTCAAAAATCAATAGTATATTATACTTTTTCGTTTAATTTGTTTCCTAATTTTTTTTAATTAAAAAATCACATATTTTGAACATAATCAGTCATGAAAATTTATAAATACTATCCTTGTCTCTTTGTGTATATCTTTGAAGTAAATAATTAGTTTGAGAATCAAAATCAAACAAATAAATGTTTATTGACAGAGGTAAAAGGAAATATTTGAAGGAGGAAAAAAAAAAGATGAAAATGAAGATAAAATAAAATAATTTTAAGAAAACACACATGGAAAAAAAGTGAAATAAAAAAAAAGTCAAAAAAGGTGGCCATAAAATTCCATTTTGTAGTTAAAAAATGTATCGTATGCTTTGCTTGTCGTGCTTCACTTTTTTGGGCAGCACCGTCTTCCCAATAACATTCACTTTTATAAAGTTAAGGATTTGAAAAATACCTCCAAACTTTACCATTTATTTTAATACTATCTTTGATGTTTCGTAAATGTTTCGAGAATATTTGAGAAAACATAAGTTGACGTGGCAGAATTTGAATCAATATGATTATTAATATGACAATTGTTTGTCTCAATTTTCCTAAAATTCTTATTTATCCATTTTCAAGAGAGTTTGCTTCTTCGTTGCTCTATCCAATTTCCTTCAAGATTTTGACTTTTTTGGCTCGTCGATCTTGGCCGGATCCCATTTTTGGACCGATTGCTCGTTTGAGTGTTTTGGGCTCTGATACCATATCAATATTTATGGGATTCCATCTCAAAACTAATTGGAGTTCATGTCTATTATAAACTATTGTAAGGTCATTTTTCTTTTCAACGTGGGATCCTTAACATGATTTAACCATTTTAGAGTGAACAAAATCACACTCATCTTGTTTACTACCATTAAATTTTTTACAAAATAAGAGAGATTTCTTTTTAAAAAAAAAATAATTAAGAGTTGTCAAATTTTGAAGGGCGGTTAACATAAAAAGATAAGTGTGGGTCAGTATCGAAGTATTGTCATTTTATAATTTGGATGGAAGAGACCATAAGTAAAATAAATAAAATCTTACCATTTCTAAGTTCAAATATAGCATTTTTTTTTTTTTTAAGTGGAGGTTGGGAATCAAACCTTCTAAATTAATAAAACAATATTTTATTTATTGAACCATATTTGGATTAATGCTCAAAAGTAGAAGCGTGGGTCAAATTTTTAATTTAAAATATGTTTTTCCGTGTCGGTTAAGTTTTCAATTTAAAATATGTTTTTTTCGTATCTACTTTATCAAAATTTTTTTCACTTACCAAATTAAGCATAACTCAAACGGGTTAAAACACATATTTCCGATCAAAAAATTGTTAGTTCGAATCTCACCTCCACATGTTATGTTAAAAAAAAAGTTATTCACTCTCTTATTTTATCTAGTTTATTAGCCCACATTTTTATGTCACATCATGCTAAAGTATCACTGATTAATCTAATCTAAACATTTAAGTGACAAGTTTGATGTTATTGAGTTAGGTTTATTTTAATTTTGTTTTTGGATTTTTCTCTTGTAAGGGTAGATTAGTATTTTAATTACAAATTGGATAGAGGAGACAAATAATAATAATAATAATAACAATTAAAATATCACTTTTCTCGGGAGTTATTCTATTTTGGTCTATATACTTTCAATAAATTTGTCTCCGTACGACAATACATCTTAAAATTAGTCTCCATCATTAGTTTGAAGTACATTTTTTTTATCTAACTTGGTAAAATAATAATAATAATTTTCATTGTCGACAAATTGTGAATATATTTTTCAAAATTTTAAAAAAGAAAGACTTCCCCCTAAAGTCAAAAGTTGAGAATGCATGAAAAATTTTAAAGTTTATTTAAGATACATGGACTAAATTTTGAATATTTATAGGGTTGAGGACAACAGTACCTCCAAATATGTCCACAATGGTATGATATTATCTGCTTTGGACATAATCCCTCATGACTTTGATTTTGGTTTAATTTCACCCAAAATGTCACATACTAATGGAAATAATTGTTCTCATCTATATACCTATGATATTCTCCTTATTTAGCCAATTTAGGACGACTTTGGTCGCATTCCCAACAATCCTCCCCTCAAACAAAATACCACCGAGCCTCCCCTCAAATAGTAATCCGTTTGTCCAAATCTTACCCAAGCCAACTCCCCTTCCCCGAAGCACACCGCCTGTCCGATAGAACTCAACCACGGATCATACCATGACTACCATCTTCTAAGGCTCACCAATTATTTTTTCAACACCCGATGATTCTAGTTAAATCAGTGGCATTGTTCTGATACTACTTGTTAAGGACAACGATCCTCAAGTTTCTCCATAATGATATGATCTTGTCCGTTTTAGGTATAACCCTCATGACTCTGCTTTTGGTTTCACCCAAAAGATCTCATACCAATAGAGATAATTGTCCTCATCTATATATTTATGATCTCCGCTAATGTGGGACTTTGGTCACATTCCCAACAATCCTCCCACTAAACAAAGTACCTCTAAATCTCCTCTCAAATATACATTCATGTCAAAATATCACTTGCTATTTCAATCAATATGTTGTAAAAATATTTAAGTGACAATTTTCATGTGGTGTTAAAATAATTATTTTTTTAGTTCAACAAAATATTCCAAATATGAGAGTGAGTATTTGAACCTCCAACCTTTTGATGAAGAAAATATATCTTGATCAGTTGAAATATGCCATTAAGAATGCTGAAAAACAACTTTTCAAAAATATTGAAATCATATTTTAGTTCAACTTTTATACTTAAAATATTTATATAATTTTGGAGAAGTAATTACAAGTATTAGCATTTTGGGAAAGAACATATTTACTTATATGGATACCAATTAAATAACAATTAACTTCATAAAAATTAATAATAACCCACATACTATTGATTAATAATATTTTTTTAGTACATTGCATCTCAAATGAGATGAGATTTGAACTTACGATTTATTTTAAAAAAATATAGAGATACTTTTACAACCCAACTATGCTGAAATAGATACTGATATTTAGTTGAGTAATATTTACCTATATAATATACACAGCTTTTTGATGTAACATAACATATTTATAATGGTCAATTTTTATTATATTTAATAAATAAATATCATTAAAAAAGTTTAACCAACAAAACTACCTCATTTTAGAAAATTAGTTCTTATTGACAAGGTTTTAAAGATTGATGCCAATAGAAACATTGAGATCTCAATTTTATTAAAATCTTAATAGAAAAATCAATAAAAAATGTTGATGATGAGAATTTCTCGAAAAATAAAATTTAAAAAATATCTAGATTAACCATTAGTATTTTAATATTTTTTCAATGAGTTAAAAATTCTTTTATCTTTAATATTTTATACACACTAGTGGCATTCTTTTATATTTTGACCAACTTTTTTTTGCAATACCATGAAAATGTCAGTACATAGGCAAACATTATTATTATTTTTATTTATTTATCAACAATAGAGGGATTGAAGATTTAAATATCCAACCTCATAGTTGCAGAAGATTACTTTGTGCCTTAACCCAATAAGTGTGTATATATATATTTTATTGATTTGGATAGTAATTAGGTTAAAAAAACATATTTGGTCATCGTATTTTTCCTAAAATAACAATTTAGTCCTTAAGCTTTAGTATGTAACGATTTAGTCTTTATACTTCTAAATAATTAACAATTTAGTCTTCGAACTATTTAGTATGTAACAATTTAGTTTACGCAGTCTAAAATTTGTAACAATTTAGTTACCATTGTGAAAAACCTTATAAAAGGCTCAAAATTAAGTGTCGACTTTTATCGTATAACAATCTAGTTTTTGTAATTCATAAATACATTTGGTCATTCGTTAGTTTATCGATTTACATATATAATAAAATTAATAAAAAAGAATTTCACGATGAGATTAAATCGTTACAAACTTTAAACAATAACATTAAATTATTCCATATAAAGTTAAAGGAACTAAATTGTTACCAACATAAAAGTAAGATACTCAAAATCATTATAGAAAAAAAAAATGTTTTAGAAACTAAATCATTACTTCAATCAACATATGACGGGATGAAAATAATTTTTAACCGAATATTTACCATATCTCTAATGAATTTGAATTAATAGATATTTAAACAATGCGAGAATGATTTGGGGAAACGTAGCCTTAAATATTTTTCTTCCTTCCATTCAACAGTTCTTACTTCTTCTTCCATTGCACGTAGAAGGAAGGTTCCCAGTTTGCGTCCCACAGTTTTCTTCTTCCACCTCCCAACATGTGAACATGAACCACCCCATTTTCCAGCCGCCCCTTCTCTTCAATTCTTCCCCATGACTGAATTCCCACTCCCCGCCGGAAAACTCCTCCGGCGCCGCCCCCCGCCGCCGCCGAGTCTCACCCTCTTCCTCCTCCTCCTCCTCCTCCTCTGCTCACTTCCCCTCTCCCATGGCGATGAACTTCAGTCCCTTCTGGCCCTCAAGTCTGCCCTCCACCACAACTCAACCTCTTCGGTTTTCAACTCATGGGTGGGAGAGAGCAATGCTGTGTGCAGCAGCTTCCATGGCATTGTCTGTGATTCCAATGGATTTGTTACTGAAATCAATCTCTCTGCCAAAAACTTATCTGGGATTCTTCCTTTTGACTCCATTTGCTCTCTGAAATCGCTGGAGAAGCTGTCTTTTGGGTCGAATCATTTGTATGGCAGGGTGAGTGATGAGTTGAGGAATTGTTCCAGGTTGAGGTATTTGGATTTGGGTCAGAATTTTTTTGCTGGTGAAGTGCCTGATTTGTCTTCTTTAGGGGGATTGAGGTACTTGAGCTTGAATAACAGTGGGTTTTCAGGGGATTTTCCATGGAAATCTCTTCACAATCTTACTGATTTGGAGTTCTTAAGCCTTGGGGACAATTCATTTGAACCAACAACTTCATTCCCAACTGAGATTCTTGAGCTTCAAAAGCTGTATTGGCTTTACCTTGCTAACTGCAGCATCCATGGAGAAATCCCACCTGGGATTGGGACCCTGTCTCTGCTTGAGAATCTTGAGCTCTCGCAAAATAAACTCACAGGTCCCATTCCATCTGACATTGTGAACCTCAAGAAGCTGTGGCAGCTGCAGCTACATGAGAATTCCTTGACCGGGAAGCTCCCAGTCGGGTTCCGGAACCTCACTGGACTGAAAAATTTTGATGCCTCAACTAATAATCTTGAAGGTGATCTGATGGAGCTGAGGTTCTTGACCAATCTGGAGTCCTTGCAGCTCTTTGAAAACCGATTCTCCGGTGTGATTCCGGACGAGTTTGGGGACTTTAAAGAGCTTGTTGGACTCTCTCTTTATCAGAACAATCTCACTGGCAGCCTCCCTCAGAGGCTCGGATCTTGGGGAGCCTTCATTTTCATTGATGTTTCAGAGAACTTCCTGTCTGGTCCTATACCTCCAGACATGTGCAAGCAGGGCAGGATGAATGATCTCCTGATGCTGCAAAACAAATTCACAGGTGGAATCCCAGAAAGCTACACAAGCTGTAAATCTTTGAATCGTTTACGAGTGAACAATAATTCTCTTTCGGGTGTCGTTCCTGCTGGGATTTGGAGTCTGCCAAATCTTACCATCATTGATCTTTCAATGAATCAGTTTGAAGGTCCTGTGGCTTCAGATATTGGTAAAGCAAAAATTCTTGCCCAGTTATTCCTATCGAATAATCGGTTTTCTGGAAACTTACCGACCGAGCTTGGCGAGGTGTCATCCTTAGTCTCAATCCTGCTTGATTTGAACCAATTCGCCGGTCCAATCCCGAAAACAATTGGCAAGTTGAAGAACTTAAGCAGCCTTTCCTTGAATGACAATAAGTTTTCTGACAACATACCTAGCTCATTAGGCTCTTGCACTTCTCTTTCTACCATAAATCTAGCTAAGAATTCGTTCTCAGGGGACATTCCAGAGAGTCTTGGATATTTGCCAATTCTAAACTCCTTAAATCTATCGAACAATGAACTTTCAGGCGAAATCCCAATGAGTTTTTCGCAGTTGAGGCTAAGCAGTTTCGACCTGTCTAATAACAGGCTAATTGGCCAAGTACCTGAATCGCTAGCGATCCAAGCCTTTGATGAAAGTTTCATGGGAAATCCAGGCTTGTGTAGCGAGTCTCTCGGATATTTGAATTCATGTTCATCAACCTCTAGCTCCTCCCACCATCTCGGAAAGTTGCTATCATGCATCATTGCTGGAATTCTAGTGTTGCTCGTGTCCTTCTCGTGTTTGTTGTTCGTTAAATGGAAACGTAACGATGCCAAGCATTTGCTGAAATCCCAATTGTGGGATATGAAGCCATTCCGCGTAGTGTGCTTCACGGAAAAGGAAATCATTGATTCAATGCATTCTGATAACTTGATAGGCAAAGGAGGATCTGGAAATGTGTACAAAGTTGTACTAAGTAATGGCAAACAACTTGCCGTGAAACATATATGGCAGTCGAGCTCTAGGGATCAAACAAACTGTCGGACTAGCACAACGATGTTAACAAAAAGGAAGACCAGGTCGTCGGAATATGATGCAGAAGTGGGTACTTTGAGCTCAGTGAGACATGTCAATGTGGTGAAACTATACTGTAGCATTTCGAGCGAGGACAGTAATCTGTTGGTTTACGAGTACTTACCAAATGGAAGTTTATGGGATCAGCTGCACACTAGCAGGAAGATTGAGATGGGATGGCAGATAAGGTACGAGGTCGCAATTGGAGCAGCGAGGGGGCTCGAGTATTTGCATCATGGGTGTGATAGACCGGTGATTCACCGGGATGTGAAATCGAGCAACATTTTGTTGGACAGTGAATGGAAGCCTAGGATTGCAGATTTCGGGCTGGCTAAGATTCTGCAGGATGGCCGTGGGGGTGGAGATTCGTCTCATGTCATTGCCGGAACACTCGGTTATATAGCCCCTGGTTAGTTAACTTGAATTCTGTTAACAATTTGACATTAAACAAAAGATAAAATACTTGAATAGAGAAAGAAGGCTGAATTTTATTGCTTACTGACCTTACTGATTGATCATCTCTTTACTTTGATGTCACAGAATATGCATACACGTGCAAGATAAACGAGAAGAGCGATGTTTACAGCTTCGGAGTAGTCTTAATGGAACTAGTAACAGGAAAGAAGCCAAATGAGCCAGAGTTTGGGGAGAACAAGGACATTGTACAATGGGCACACAGCAGAATGAGAGACCTAAACGGCAATCTGAAAGAAATGGTAGATTCTAGCATCTCAGAGGCTCAGGTGGAAGATGCAGTCAAAGTGTTGAGAATCGCACTTCGCTGCACGGCTAAGATTCCATCAACGAGGCCCTCCATGAGAATGGTAGTTCACATGCTTGAGGAGGCTGAACCCTGTAACCTCATGGACATTGTTGTCAAGAAAGGATGTGAAAAGTAATCAAGAAGAAGATATAGAGATCACTACTACTACTGCAGTATAGTATCAAGGGGACATCACAATTTTCGAGTTTAGAATTTAGTTTTACTAGAATGATTCCGAGCCTTTTGCAAGAAGCTAGCAACTAGAAGACTATACCTTAATCATTGTATCATAGATCACTGTTGGTGGGAAAAAACAGGTTTTGCCCCCTTCTCCTTTTCCTGTTTCCCCAATTTTCTGTTTCCTTAGTAGGAAGCATTTGTAACATACTGCAACAAATTAAGTTCCAGTTGCGTAATCATAAAAGTTTATAGCATGTAATCATTACAACAAAAGTATTTATCGACCATCGAGAACTAGATTAGCCACCATAGTTGCTATTTGAGCCTACTAGGACTGATAAAACACTACTTTAACTTCAAATTCTACCTGCTTTTTGAATGGTCTAGTCTACTTAACCAAACTTGGCATGAAAGATTAGAGGATAAAGTAAAGGTACTTAGCAATTCACTTTATGGACAAGACAAGAATTGATCGATTATATATATATATATATGGGTAAGATACAAATGGCATCCTATGTTTCAAATTCTTACTACTTCACACACTCTAGCTTAAAGATGGTTTAAGAATGAACTAACTAAATGTGACATGCAATTCAATGATTTAATTGAACAAACCGAAAACAATCCAATCGAACGTTCGAACTGATAACCGAGGCGAGGATCAAGCCTAAGCCAATTTTCTTGAGCAGCTCTTTGGTAGATGACTGCTATGAAGATTTAGATCCTTTGAAGGGATAGTTGCAGGCCTTCTTTTTCGAGACGGTGCATCTGATGGTTTTTTAGCATCCTTGTGACTCAATATGTTCTGTGAGGTTTCCTTCCTTGCACTGAGTTGGCGACATGGTAATAGAGAAGTTATTTCTTTAGATGATACATCCCTTCAAAGAAGAGAAGACTTCCATATGTCAGAACATCATATGTATGATTTAGTAATCAATCAAGGTTTCAAATATTTGAAATGTTTACTTACCTTCGAGGCTTCCTGACTTTTTCCTGTATCTTTCCTAATTCAGTCCTCTTCAATTTCTCTGTCTTCTTGGTTGCTTTCTCTTTGCCAGGTTCAAGCAGACGAGGAAGCCTCTGTTTCTGGTGCTTTATAGCAACACAATTTTGTGAATCCATTGTACATAACTTATGTTCAGAATCTCCTTTCTTTGGTACTGATCCTCCCTGTTAACATCACAGATGTTAGCAGAACTGTAGATTTGCAGATCTTCGGATAAAAACAAAGTAAACTAATTTTCTTTCTTATACCAACTTACTTGTCTATCATCTAGGGTTTTGTTCTCTAGCATCCTTTCTTCATGGTCTTCTTCAACGTGATTGTCACATCCAGAATCCTAACAAAAAGAAGAAGGATAAACAATCATATTTTGTCTCATCCGCAGAGGGGGAGGGGTTTGAAAATATAATGATTGAAGAAAACTCACTTGGTTCATGTTTTGATTTTTTCTCTGCAACTTTTCTCCATGTAACCTTCGAGATGCAGTGATGTCTTTCAAAGGACAATTAAGCTTTTTCCCCAAGTTTGCTTCCCTTAGTACACCTCTTTCCTGAAGCAACCCAACGAATCAGATTAGCAATGTGAAGAGTAATAAGATAACTAATAATCTTGGTGGTGGTGAATGTCCGAGGGATTACACACGTCAGTTCTTAGCTTAAATGGCTTGGGATTTGTGGTCTTTGGCCTGCTAGATTTCACCCCATGAGAACCAAGTGTAACAGGAATAGTAGAGTTCTCTTTTACAGTCTTCTTCACTACTCCCTTGACCTGCATCAATTTATCTATCCTTATAGCATGGATGAAACAAAAATATCATAGTAAAAAAACTGAGTTAATAGATGCAGTAGCATTCACCTTTGCAGTATTTTTAGATTTCTCATGTTTGCCAAATGTCACTCTTTCAGACCCATCGTAAGAATTATCTTCCCTGCAAGGTTTATCCTCAATGAATCAATAATCAGAACAATATATCCAACTTATGTGAAAATTTTGAACGGTTCAATACCTGTTGTCATTAGGTGCGACATTTTCGTCTGCTGTGGTTTCACTTTCATGCTCTATGTCATCATCAGAGGCCACAACATTTTCCTTATTTACACACACTACAATTTCTTTATCATCGCCCTCGAGATCTGAAATATTCATCTTTATTTTCCCTGATTTCATTCTCTCTTCACGATTGCATTCGTGACTCTTCTCATCCTCCACTTCGCATAGAACTAATTTGAAACAGTTATCTGTATTCTCGGTCAGAGGCTCCACAATGTTCATAACCTTTTCATCTCGATTACATTCTTTAACTTCACCCACATTTTCTTTATCATCCCTCTCCAGAAGTTCTGAAATATTCATCTCTAAGGCTACTGTTTCATGATTGTATTCTTGGTTCTTCCCTTCCTCCACTTCACATAGAACTACCTCGAAGTCACTTTCTTCTGAAATATTCTCTTCAGAATTTGAAGTTGAAGTTTTATTACCTTCAGAGTCTTTGCACATATCATGTGAATCTTCAACTTTTGAAAGCTCTTCCTCTAAATTTCCTTCATTACTCTTAGCAGAACTTGACAGAGAGCACCCTTGCATTGAAACATGCCTCGATTTCTCATCAATATCCATGTCACTGGCATCCTCATCAACAATTTCTTCGGCAACACGATCAGGAAGAGGCGGCTTTAAGTTCTTTTCTTTGCTTCTCCTCTTCAAAACTCTAGCAGATTTGGCATCCTGGCGTTTGCAACCACTCTGAGTTCCTAATGAATCAAAAACCCGGCTCTTTACCTCGCGTCCTCTTAACTTTTTCCTTGAAACATCAAGGGGCAGTGGCTGTCCGTCCCCTAACACATTCTTCTTTGCGCTGGTAATCTCAAGTTTCTTCATTGCTGCACATAAAGTTTTCATAGGAGTATTGATTTCTATAGAGGTTTTCTTCTTTGCATCCTTCTTGGGAGACTGAAAGATCAAAGCCTTAGCTACCCTTGTAGTCTTTGGCACTTCAGCTGATGTTGTCTTAGGAACTTTAACACTCAGAAAAGCATTGGGATTTGGGTTAAGCTTCCTGTTCCTTGGAGTAGTCATTGCCTTGGCATGAGCTTGTTTTGGTTTTGCATTCGGAGTCGGTCTGGGCTTGGCAATAGGCGGTCTAGATTTCGCTCTTGCATCCACTATCCTTTTAGAGATGGAAGATATAAGGGCTAATCTTGCCACTCTAGACTTTGAAGACTTTGGAGGAGCTGTAAGTGGACATTTCAAGTTCCTAGTAGTAACGGAAGACGATGCAAAAAATTATCAGTCATGTGGAAAAGAAAAGGAATGAAAATGGAAAAAGAGGAGGAAGAAGAAGAAGAACAGAAATTTTGGATCCAGACCTTCGTGCTCTCTGAAGCCGTACATTCGGACTCCTGGCCGCCATTACCTGCTCGATTCAACAAATTTCTTACATTAAAATGAAACCAACATACTACAGAACCTGCTCATGCTCATGGAGGAACTTAATCAACAACATACCCGCATAACAAAGTTTTTGTAAACGACTTCAGAGTCCATTTCTTCTGGATGCTCCTCATCACACCCTACAATTTTAATAAAATTGAAAATCGAGAGTGTAAGAGAAACAATCTGTTCTTGTAATAAGAATTTAAGGAACACTATTTCCACTCCGAGCTATTTGGTATAAAATACAAATTATATAACTCTAGAATCAACCACGCTAACTTCAAGTCCGCAAATCACAAGATAAGTAATATAAACACTAAAATTGGAATGAACAACAAGCCAAGATGACTTTAAGAACTCCATCTCTCAGCTATCGCTAATTCAAATACTTCAAAGTTCAGGCATAGCAGCAATTCACAGTAATAGCCGAAACAGAGATTCCAAGACACAAACTAAAATCAAACCGAACAGAGATCATAATGTAGTTCACACTTCAGAGCAAGAGAAAAACAAGCAAATTAAGAACAGGAGAGAGGAGTTCCGACAGATCAAACTTCAAAGAAAGAAAAGACATGGAACCCTAACAGTAAAAAAACAGAGCGATGAGGGCAAATAAGAAGAAACAAACCGACTCGCGAGCAGAACCAGTAGCGATCATCGGAAAGGGAAAGGAAGGGACCGGGAGCAGTGAAGTCGACGAACTTCGGCGCCTCGATCATCTCGTAGAAATCTTCGCCGACATCTTCAATGCTGGACTTCACAGCTTGATTCTCCTCCTCCATTATCACTGCAAGCAAGAGAGAGAGAGAGAGAGAAATACCGAGCAGAGTAACGATGAGAATTGGAGAGAGATGGAGAAGTAACCGAGGAGAAGTTTTTAAATCGGCGCGTTTCTTTCTGCAACTAGCCGTTGGAGAGAGGTTTCGGATTCGGACAGGCTGGTGGGGGTACTTTCGGAATTTCGGACATCTTTTTGGTCCGAATCCGAATCCGATGGACCCGGAGGAATGTGCTTTTCCGACAAAAACCATTTCACAATTCGGCCCAAACGTTTTGTTTTTGGGCTGGGCTCCACTTTTTGAACTGGTACATATCTAATATAATTTAAATAAATAACAAAATATAGAATCTAAAAAAATTTTTAAATATTTTTTAGTACAACATCTAGAGTGGATGTGGGGATCCAAGTCACAACCTTCTGGTTGGAATAGATGCCAATTGCCGCCGAACGGACTTTGACAAAAAAGAATTTTAAGACAGAGGAAAAGAATTAAAATATATATTAATGATTTTATTTAGTCAAAAGTATATTAGAAATTAACATTAATGGTACAATAATTAACATTAAAGGTTTATTTAGTTTGATAATTTTTTGTTTTCAACTTTTGAAAATTAAGCTTATAAACATAACTTTCCCCGCCTATGTATTTCTTTATTATTATTATCATTATTATTATTATTTTGCTTTAGTACAACATGTGGGTAGTGAGGATTTGAACTCTCTCCCCCGAGTTATGTTTTGGTTGACCACTTGTGTATTTCTTTATTTTGCATCTACTCTTTAAAAATATTTTCAAAATCTAAGCTAAATTTCTTTTAAGTTAAAAAGTAGATTTCAAAAACTTATTTTTATTTTGAAATTTGGCTCAAACTTCAAATGTATTTTTAAAAAATTTTAAAATATACTAAAGAAAATGGTAAGAAAACTAAAAATGAAATAGTTATGGAAGAAGACATAAATGGGTAGGTTATGATTGTTTGTTAGAGTTAATGATTATATTTGTTTGGATTATTTGCCACTAGAGTGGATCAATGGTGGATAAGTACATTGGTAAATAAGATGTTTTTAAAAGTTACATATTTACAATTGTTGCAAAAACATGCCAGTTATTTGATTAAAGTACTCATATATCTGACTAAAAATTGTAAATTTGAATTTCTATCAAAAAAAAAAGATAATAATAAATGAGAAAAACGAAAATCTATGGAGAAAAAATGGTAGTTCAGAAAGTGCTGGGAGTGGCATACATGTAAGTTTAGAAATTTGTGGGTTCTTAATGTGTAAAATTGTGTGTGTGTTTCGGTCAGGTTTTGCGTACTTTACTAGTCTTACGGGATAACCACCTGACCCTAATACTATACATATGGTGTTACAGTTGTCCGTGATCGGTATTAAAGGGTAAAATGTGAGTCCGCTTAAGGATCTCTTAAGATAAAATATTTTTAAATAATTACCAATCATGTTGTAGGTATGATTGGTCATCCAATGAAAATAAATTAAAGAAAAATTGTATGCATAAATCATATTGAGTTTGAGAGTCACTTTCGCTTTCTCTTCTCTCCAACACTTTCGTACTTATCATCGTATTGCAAATTGTTAGCATCCTACAACACCGGTTGAAACGGTTGCCAGTATTTTATTTTTTATTATCCAATTTATTAAATTATTGAAGGTCCAAAATATTATTTTATTTTATTTTTAAATGCACCAATTATCATTAATCCATGCAGTATCTACATCCGCTCATTCATATATCGATCAAGTGGGATTCCCCGATGGAGACACGAAGCTCAATTTAGCTACCACATACTCGCTAACAATGAAATGAGTAGACGACTTTTTCATAAGTAACTCAGCACATGTATAGTACATGTGTATCAAGTAGCCCAGAGGAAAAATAAGATAAAAGAAAGATCATACAATACACCAACATAAAAAACCGCAGGATCCTGTCAAGCGATTGCAAACATCTTCCGAATAGAGGATAATTCGACCCACTAACGCTTTATCACCTTTCTCTGAATACGAAGACGTGAAATGATGCTAATTCAGACACATATCATACTTACTTTTGTGGTTTTTTTTTCGTTTGTAATTTCCTCCTTTTTATGTACTTGAACAAAACCTATTACCTTTATCCTTTCCTACGTTCGACCTCAAAAAGAATTTAATAAATAATTTCCAATTTTGGAAATGATTTAAATTTCTTTCCGAAGGAGAAATGATTTGAAGTTATTTATTTTGAAACAACGACAATAATTTGAAATCAATGTAATTAAATTTCTTTACATAGACATTCACTAGAAAATAAAATAAGATATATATATATATATATATATTTTATGTAAAAACAAATCAGTCTCTTTAATATGACAACAAATAATGGAATTAATTTAAAATCTACCACAATTGAAAATCGTTTGAAATTTTGTTTAAATTCGAACCATATTTTCTAAAACATTTTTAACTAATTTTATAAAATTAAAAAAAAATTATAAATATTGTCAGATATCAGCATATAACTCAAGTGGTTAAGATATATATCCAGGGTTAGAGTTTCGAATATCCACGGCATATGTGGTTCAACTCAAAAAACATTACATTTTCATAACACAAAATCGTCAAAGTACATTTAATATGATATTTGTCGAAAAACAACTTTGGTGACTAGTTAAGTGATCAGGAGGTAGGTTACTTGTTAAAAGAAGAGCCATGCAAAAAATTAAAAAAGTAGTTGAGGGAATAGATTGATTTCATGATCAATTCTTTCCACGCGGCCATGTAACTCAAATGAAGGTGTCGTTTAGTCTTAATGAAGGTGTCAATTTCTTCCCTAGGGATCGATTTTGAATAAGACGGAACCTAAGATCTCTATTTCACATGGATAAAGACATGAATGAATAGTTTATACTTTCGCTTTAAATCCAAGAACAGCGAGCGATCATAGAATTCATTATTATTCCTTGATTCCCAACTCATTCCTATTATTCAACTCCTAAACTTTATTGGTTTGTAATTAATATTTTATTTCGTATTGTTTCTCATTTCTATTTTAATGCTATTTCTAATAAGTATTTATGTATAATTTTTTAAAAATAATTAAAAAAATACATGTATTTACATAATTTTAAATGTCTAAATTAATTGAAAGCAGACTAATTCAATTAAATTTTTAATTTTTAAATAAGTTGTACCTTCCATTAGAAAGAATTTTTAGTAGAAAATCTCACTTCCATTCTTAATTTTATATTTGTCGAGATTTGTGTATGATTTTTTTAGTACAATATGTTGAGTGAGAATTCAAACTCATGAATTTTTGGTCGCATATACTACTTTAATCCGTTGAGTTACACCCAAGTTGACAAATTTAAAAATAGTTATAAGAATCAAGAAGTCATTTCAATATCCACCCATCAAATTAAGACTCCAAAAAGTCAAAATATTCATTAGATGATTCAAAGATGTGCACACCCACAATTGCTTTTAATAAGAATAAAAACAAAGTGAAAAATGTGTTTATATATTTTTATTTTCCGAATATCCTAAAATAAAAACAAACAAATATAAGAAAAGTTAGGCAAAATAGCTAAAAACAATAAAAACGACACCGTTGACTACTGGAATTGAACATCGAAATTCCTTCCAATAATAAACTGAAGTTAAAGTAGAACCGGTAACACCGGATCCTGCCCTAATTCTGTTTTAGATAATTATTAAAATAATTCCACGTGGATTGTAAGGGTATCTGTATAAAATCACTTTCCGTGGCACGCAATTGGCACTGTGTTTTATTTATTAATTATTTATTTAGTTAATAGTTTTTTTAATACATTTAATATTTTTTTGAAACTTAAATACATTTAATAATTAACAGTTAAGTAGAAGCTTAATTAATGTATTAATAACATAAGTTGGTAGATATCTCACTCGGCATTCAATTGAATGAGATTAATATCTGTAAAAAGAAAAAAGAAAAACGAATGAGACTAATAGAGGGGCAAAAATTCATATAGATATAATTAAAAATTTTGCTTAAATTATTGTGAAATATAGTGATAGTTACAATTACACCTACGTATAATTTTTGTATTTAATAATAAAAATTTTCAATTTTCATATGAGAAAAATTGGGATTTTCATTGACCGTAACATCAATTAGCGAGAGAGAAGCCTTTTTTTCCCTTTAAAATTTTAAAGTTTGAAAACTTTATTTTTACCATTGAAAGTTTTGTGGATGCAATTCTAACTAGGCAATATAGTTTAGAGTTATTTGTATAATTTATCAAAAAAAAAAAATTTTAAGGTTTAATTACTATTTTGTGTCTGTACTTTTAGTTTCAGTTCATTTTGGTCTCTGTACTTTTAAAATGTTTATTTTGATTTCTGTAATTTCAAATTTTGTTCATTTCAGTTCATATACTTTTAAAATATTTTTTTATTTCATTTACTTTTTAAAAGTGACTATTTTGATTCTTGTTTGCAAAATTTGGACACAACATACACCTTGAAAACTCTTTAATGCAAATTTATTGCTACTTCCTTTCAAGAAATTTATTGGATATAGTGTCATGTTGAAATTTTGATCCAAACAAAATTAAAAAATAAATTAAAATAAATTAACCAAAACAGTCACTTTTTAGAAGTAGGGGACCAAAACATACGCTTCAAAATTACAATAACTAAAATGAACAAAAACTGAAAGTACTAAAACCAAAATGAACAAAAGTCGAAAGTAATAAAACTAAAGTAGTATTTAAACCTAATTTTAAAAACATTGTTGTAAATTGTACATACAACACTCAAATTATTTAATCTCCATTACCAAATTATATGGGTAAACATGTCCAACTCACGAGTGGCGGATCTAGAAATTTTGTTGAGGGGCTTCATACTAATTTGTAAGTCATTCGTAAATATGCTATACAAACTTGGTCTTGAATATTATTCAAATAGTAAAATTTGTAAAGTTAATAAAAACTTACTTAGACAATGAATCTCCAAATTTTTTTACTTCTTTAGATTATGAAAAATTGAAAAAAAAATTATACAAAATAAGAACAATTGAATATGAAAATGATGATTTCAAAGAAGAAAAAAAAAAGATATCAATACAATAATTTACTTTTAAAAAATACGAAACGACAACGTATAAATTGAAAATAAAATGAGTCTTGAAATTGCAGGCAACATTAGACCATAAATGTCTTACTAACCTATATATTCTCTTCCTTTTCATTTTTTTTAAATCTAAAAATAAAAAAAATGACATATTTGTATAGAAATTTTACAATTTCTTTTTTTAAAATGTATGATCTATTTTCCTTTTTTGAAAAGTAAAATTG
>NW_019104807.1:90890-101487 GCF_001995035.1 Momordica charantia | reverse complement strand
AAACAAATTTGAATTTGTATATTCATATTCTTATTTTAAAAAGTTAAGGGGGCTGTACTCTTTTTTAACAACTAATATTATAACTGGAATGTGATTTCTCTATATTCACATTAACTTGAAAAATACAAAATATTCACCATACATATATATACATATGTCACAAATACAATGTAACAGAAACAGAAAATACCAACTGCTGTACAACTGATGCAATAGAACTAAATAACTAATATCTCAATAACTAACTCTAACATAATTAAACTTAGTAAGTTGATAAAATCTATTTTAATAATATTGTTGGCTTATTAGTGAATTCAGAATGTTTAATGATGATAAATAGTTAGATTAAAAAAATAGTCCATAAAGGATGAGATTAAAGTTTTTTTTTTAAATTATTAAGAACAAAATTTTAAAAATAGAAAACTAAAATACATATTTAACCATAATTTTTTTTTTTACAATACAAAATATATAAAGCATAGAGTCATTTCACTTTTTTCCAAATCTAAGTGTCATAAGCCATAACTATTTTTCTTCTAAGATTCAATTTCCAGCCTCACGTGCTGTTGAACTATTATATATATATATATATATATATATATATAAACCAACAAAATACTCAAAAGTACTTTTTTTTTATTAATTTTCACTCTAAGAAATAATAATGAAAATCTTAACAAATTAAATAATTTATTAAAAATTATTTTTCATTTTTTAGAAATTATTTTAAATTAAATTACAAAATTAAAAAATTGCTCTTAAACAAATTTAACATATTTTTTAAAAAATAAAACTAAATGAATCATTATCAAACTAGCTAGTTCTAAAAACACTGAATTTCAAAATTATATTTTTGTTCAAAAATTCAATAAAAGGTTTAGGGACTTTTGTTTCGTGTGAATTCAAGATTCCCATGTTTGTTTGTAATAATGTAGGATATTCAAGCATCTCAAGATACTCAGGTATGTTCAGATGCCCATACAGTAATCTAATCTGTTTGGTTGCAATTAAGTATATACTACATTTACATATAAAATAAACTTCAATATCTCAATTTATTTTTAATATTTTGAATGAATTATTATTAATAATATATATTATCTTAAATATACAATTGACCGCAAATTTTTTTTCAACGACTGACATAAATTTGATATTTTTCTTATTTAAAAAAATACAATTTAATAATATGATAAATAAATTTTACCCGAGATAACATCAATTATATAATTGTCATTTTAGAAGAATATTAACCTTGAAAATTAAATTTATATTTAATATTAATTATTTTTTTAAAAAAATTATATTGATATAAATTAATATATTCTAGAAATAACATATAAAAATGAATATATATGGAATTAATATAAAAAGACAAAATATAAAATTAATATAAATTATATTATATTAAATTAATCTATAAATTATATGAATATTTGTAAATATAATTTTGAAACATAATATAAATCTAAAACATTTTGAATAATAAACTCTACTAAAAGAATATAACTATCCAAACCATCTCAGACATCCTTATAAATTTTCGTACGAAATAAACGTAGCTCTCTTTAGATATCTAAAATTTCGAGTATCTAAAATTTCGCACATCTATTTTTTCAGACAACAAGCGTCCTTTATAGTCACCCAATAGACCTTAATGTTCTTTCTCCCCCACATGAATGCAACGATATTAATAATTTAAAAAAATGATATAATAATTGCTAAAGTAAAAATATGGATAGACATTATAAATGAAACACATCGTCACATCAAAGTAGGTAGCAAATCACAATTAATTCATGTCAAATATACCCATTCAAATAGAAGTATTTTTCTTCTCACTTTTCTTTTTAATATAATGAAACTACTAGAAAGATTTATTCAACTATTGAAAAAAAAAATCAAGATTACATATGCAAGATTAATCATCAATTGTTATAATCTTATAAACTTATGATCAATTCAAACAAATCTATTAATTTCATTTATAATTGTGGTCCAAACTTTACTCCAAGAATGAACAATTCCAAACAAAAATAAATAAATTAAAAAAGAGAAAGAGAAAAATAAAAGACTTTACTTTGAGAATGATGGTCTAACATAGAAAGTTTTGTTCTTTATATGCTAAATGTGTCCCTAATGTATGTAATCTGTTTCAAATTTTTACTTAATATTTTGAAAATTTTAATTTTAGCTAAAAGTTTTAATTTGTATAAAAAAAAACTATTCATTAACAATTTCTGTTAAAATTTAACGGCTGAAATTAACCAAAAAACAATCAACTTAAATAGTTAAAACGTTTGAGGTAAAATTGAAACCAAGTACATACGTTAATTATAGATATATTTTGTACTATCTCTAACTTATGTAATGGATTTTATTTTTCCCACACATGTTTTTTCAAAGTTAATTCTTTTGCTTCAATTTACTGACATGAGCATAGGTCAACCAGTTAAAGCATATATCTTCGATCAAAATTTTTTTATTCGAATCTCTAACTCTGCATGTTATTGTACTGGAAAATATAATCTGCTCCAGTTTTATATAATTCAGCCTGAATAGTATTCTTCCCCATCTCATGTACAACGACCAAATCTCAATTTCCTCAAAAAAGAATTTTATTTTAGGTAAATTTTTGTAAGAGAACTTAATCACATCTATATTCAATATTCTCTCTTCACACACCTTCCACATGCAAATTAATTAAATTCCAACCATGGTTAAAGTAGTTTGATCATAGTATTTGCTCGAATTTAAATTCAAATCTAAGTCCTTTTTAGTTACTTTAGTGTTAGGAAAAAAAGAATATAGATCAATCAATCCTCCTGTAAATTCTTCAAACTGGAACTATTTGATTTTCTCCTTCCACAAGTTAAAAGCAGATAAGTAAGTAACAATAATAAAGAAATAAGAGATGAAGATAGAAAAGCTTAACACCACATGAATTTTATATGTACTGGTTCGCCGAATCTTAGAACTACGTCTAATCTTCTGCAAATCAGATTCTACTATAGTTGAGAATATTACACTGGAGATCTTGTTAACGATTTTAACAATCCTAGTGCAAGTATATACCAATCGTGTAGCAAGTGATAGAAAAGATCAAATCCACAGGGATTGAATAACTAAACGCTCCAACTTTTACTAAGAAATGGAAAAAACAAATAAGAAATATTTTGGTTTATCGTTACTTTGCAAATAAGATAAAATTGCATTAAAACATGAATAGAACATATCTAAATTTGCTCTAGGTACTTTAATTCCCCTTGAGTTTACACTTGTTTCTTAATAGTTGTATTGTGGTCTTAGAATTATTTCTTTGCTTATACACTGCTGTTAAACTTTAGGCGTTAAGATAAAATCGAAGTATAGAAGTTGATATTTAGTAACTTTTCATTTCGTATGAAAACGATAATCTACCCATTATTGTATTACTTGTGACAATTTTCGTACACTTGCAATAATCTCAAAATATTTCTATCGTTATTAAATATTAACTGTTTTCTTAATTACGACCTAATACATTTTCTTTAGATTGTTGAAAAATGGATTCTCTCATTCTATTCTCTTAGGTACATTCAACAACATTTTCGTTTCTCAAATCTTGTTTCTCATTTACTGTTTTTTAGATTGATAACTATTTTTATTTCTCCTTTCTCATTTTTAATAAAATATTTCAAAATTGTATAGAAATTTTGGAAACAGCAAAATGATTTCTTAATTCTCCTTTCCATTTCCATTTTTTCCAAAAACATAAACAAAAGCATTATTCACTCATGACTTATAAATAGAACACAAAAATTATGATTATTTAATATAAAAACTTTACTTTTTTTTTAATTTACAATTTTAGAGAACTAGAAAAAAAAAATAGTTACCATACATAAAATAATAAGAAATAAGAAATAAGAAATAAGAAACAATCACCAAAAAAAACAATTCTATTTTATTTATTAAAAAAGAAGAAACAAGGAACAAGAAAAATGAGAAATGAGAAACAACAAGGTTATCAGACAAGCCGTTAGTATGTAAAGATGTAAATGACGAAAATTCTACTGAACTTTGTAAACATTTTGGCTTGGTGCTTGCCACGCTAACATGATATTGCAACATGTATGTTTTTGTTTACCTCTATCTATAAGGGAGTGTGGTGTTCGTACGTTTGAACAGGTTTGTTAAACTTGAGTTTATTAAGTTGGATTTTTAAGTTGGTTGTGTAGAAAATAGGTTGTTAAGTCTCAATTTGTTAAACCTCTGTTTGATTGGGTGAAAAATATAGGGTTGTTAAGCCAAAATTTATTAGTCGTGTGTTTGGATGTTTTTTTTGTGAAAGTTAAGTTTATTGATAGATTTTGAATTTATAATAAATAGTAGATAGTTGGTCTGTTAACTATTTGATTGAAATAATTAAAATTTTTGTTTTCTTATGAAATTAGTTTATAAGTATACTATTCAATATCAGTAAAAAAAAAATTAATACACTTGTTTGCTTAATTTTTTAATCAATAAGTTTATACAAATTTATCCAACATGTAATTTACCACAAAATAAGTGTTATTAATGATTTATTTAATTTTTTTGTTCATTTCATGTGATACTAACTAAATTTATTTATTAATTACCATCAAAATTTCCATTCAATTTACCTTCTTTTCTTTTTATATAGTCAAATACATTTGATTAAAAGGTTAACACGTTTTAAAAAATAATTATTTAAAAGTTATTAACTTCACCCAAACTAACCAAAATAGTTAAATTCATTGATGGTATAAAATACATTTCTTTAATTAATTATGCTAATTTGAATATTACATTGCACTAGTAAATAGTACGATAAAACGATTGATTTAGAAAAATTAAATAAACTTTCTTAGATTGTATTATGGGTTGAGTTTTGAATTTAAAATAAAACAATTTAGATTATTTATATATATTTGATTAGAAATGTAATAATATTTAYTTAGTAGAGTATGAATTGATTTATTTTTAATAGAAGTATTAATCTAAATTTTTTTTGAATAATTATTGTGTGAAATAAATATTTAATTAGTTTTGTTATTGATTTTTTAAAATATTTTTCAAGTTGTGACTAAAGTGTATCATAAATTATTGCATATATTTTTTCAAAAAAGAAAATTATTACATATAAATTTATCACTATAATTTCTCTAAAACACGAAGTTCATAACAGGTATAAATTAAACGGTTAGGTTGGTTTTCGTCAAAGTTGACATACAAGTTTAAGAAAATTGAACTAAGTTATCTTTATGGTTCCAACCGATCGAATTAAATCGATTTGGTTAATTTCTTCATTTTTCAATTTTAACTTTCACTCATAAAGATTACAATTAAAAATTTTTGTCTAAATTAATAATTTATTACTTGTAATTTTAATTAAATTTATTTACTTATTTATTATTAAAACTATAATTAATTAATTTTTTTATTCAGCTAATATATTTTATTAAAAAGTTAATGCATTTTAAAAGGGAGATTAAAGATAAAATATGCAAGGTAGCATTTCAAAAGAGTAATGATAAAATACTCTAGCAACTTAAGGAGTAGTGATAAAGTACTATAGTAAACGGGGTGGAATAATATTTACTGTAGCAACCTGTGATTGAATATTATTTACTGTAGCAAATTCGGGTTTATAAAACTTTGAAACAAACCTGGGTTTGTCCTACTCCCCATTTTGAAAACAAGGAAACCGAACACCATCAAATTATTTAGATAGCCTTTTGTGTTTTTTTAATAAGGTTATTTTTTAAACTTATTCCAAAAATATATCATTAACCAAACTATTTCCAAGAATAATGCTTGGAAAAATAGATGAGACGATTTGTGAAGTGGCATCGCTGAAAACATGTCTTGGCATTATTTAATATTGTTTTTATAAAATACGTAGCATGTCGTCTCTTCAAGAGATGGTATAGCAATGCAGAGACGCTCTGGTCGTCATGCACGACATCGGGCACACTTTTGGTCGCATAGTTAGGGTTTTAAAAAAATAAACATCCACCACCCTAATTTTTAAGTTTGTGTTTCTCTCTCTCCAAATTTGTCACCGCCTTGGTCTTCCTCCCTTCATCGCACCGTTACTTTTGCAACAGTTTTGTTTTGTAATATCACTGTGTGGTTTTAGGGACCAATTGTATCAACTCCAAGTAATTTTTTGGAACCACTTATCACACGAAATGTTAGTTTTTTCTCTTATTTATTTATTTCGGGACCATCTATTTTTTAATATCATAGTTAGTTTTGTTTTTATAGTGTATATATAAATATTACCTTGATTTTGTTGTTTTATGTTTCTTTTAGATTAATTTTCAGTCTTTTGTTGTTGTTTTTTAGGATCGAATGACAACACTAGAGGGGGGTGAATAGGGTTGCTTACCACTTTTTGAAAATTAAAAATAAATTTAAAGTAATGAACAATTATGCAACCAATAAAAGAAGATTAACAAGAAGAGTAAACATTGAACAAAATATTTAAGTAAACTTATATGCAATCTACCAAGATTCAAAGTAGGTAAATACTGAATTTAAAAGAGAGAAGATAAGAGAGTGGTGACACCGAGAAATTTTATAGTGGTTCGGAAATTCCTACTCCACTCCCCAAGACTCCTTCTTGGGTATTTTACTGGCTCTCTTAATGGGTGAGAACCAAACCGATCGACCCTCTTTTTGTCCTAGGCTAAAGAGAAACCCAAAATCTTTTTTACTGGTTCAGGATCCAACCAATTTACTTTTCTCACAACCCAAGGTGCACCCACACCTTAATACAAAACCCAATTTGAAAATATAGAATTCAAAAACAAAGTAGATTACACAAATTTTGCACCAAAGTAATGGCTAAAAAGCCACACTCTAATGAATCTCTCACAAAAAAATTGAGCAAGTTATGTGTAGGAGAGAATGAAGATTTTGAAAAAGTTGAGAGGAGAATTTGAAAACAAATGATTTTGATTTGATAGTTGGTGTATAGATTGATGGAATTTGGTGGCTTTAAATAGAGTTTCTATGATGAATTTTGACCATTGGATTTAGGGCAACAAATGATGAATGGTATAGATTAAGATGTGAGGTAAGGAAATGAAATGAAAACATAATTATGGTGATTAAAAGAAATTGGTGGAGATTGAGAGAAATTGATGGAAATTGATTTGTGGAGATTGAAAGCGCCACATGTCATCTTCTCATTTGTTCGATTGTTGGATGCCACGTCAGGGTAGGTATGTCCTCTTGATGCCACATGTCAACTTCTAAGCGGTCCACTTGTCCATGTCACCCACCATGTAGGATTTGTCCACGTCACCCGCTACGAAGAATTTTTCTCCTAACTTGTTTTGACCATAACTTGTTCGTTTAAACTCTGATTTGAATGATTTGACAGACATTTGTTTTGTCTTTTCGAGCTCTACACTATGGACACTTTGAAACGCTCAAATTGTTAGTTTATACTTTTTTTGTGATCATCAAAATATTTGATTTGATTGAAGCCATAAAGCTAACAGTTTTTTTGTTTATTATATATTTATTTAGATATGTTAATTATAATAGATTCAAAATAATTACATTAAATTGATAAATAAATTACATAATATTAATAAATTTTTAATTCAACCCAAGACCTCAAGTATATTTTTTGTGAAGCCCTAGACCACCCAAACTATCCCTTAGGACAACTAAAACTTTTTAATTTATTTTTTTTATTAATTTATCTAATTAGATTTAGTTATCAAATTTAACTTTTGTTTGTTCTGTTTTAGGAAAGAATATAGCAGCTAAATGTTTGACAGTTGTTTTTTTTATATGAATGGTTGTATGGTGTAGTTGAATATGATCGACCACTATGTGGAGTTTTCACTGTTAATAGTAGTATTGAGTTTAGACATTTTGTTGAAATGTTTGTATTAGCATTGAACGTAGATGTGAGCGGTAATGAATTAGAAATAATTTATAGACACTCTACTCCCACACCTTCAACATCAAATAAGTTCATTCACGTTCCAATTTCGAACCATCGTACGTTAGAGCTGATTTTCTCAATTGCATTGCGCTCCCCACAAATAGTGTAATTATTTGTGTGTGTTAGAAACATAGTCAATGACACACCTAGCCAATATCTTAACGAGAGTCAATGCGTTGACCCTAAGCATGAACTAATAGTTCCCCAAGTTATAATGTGGATGATAATACAAACTTACCTGTTGAAAATAGTTCTGTAGAATTGAGAATTGCAATAGAGGATGAGTTTGATCAATTAGATTTTGAGGGTCATGAACATAATATCCCTTTAGACATGTTGAACGACTTGGGATTTGACATCATGAATAGTACTACAGAACATGACCTTATCGTGGAACCAGTGGCTGTAGAACATGATTTGTTATACAAGGGGTTTAGATGTAAAGATAAAGAAACAATAAATGTTTTAACGAGAAATGAAAAATATACAATGTAATCTTTAGTTGATTATTAATACTTTTTATGACAAGCTTCTTAAATGGCTATGCTTATGATCATATATCTTCAAACAGGTATCCTTATGATAAACTTCTTAAATGAGCGATGAGATCCAGAAAACACACTGTAGAGAGTTATGATCAGGTTGTTGGTGTGTTTTATGTGAAGATAGAAATCCACTACTATAATTCAAACGGAGGAAACACACAAATAGTGAGATTCAATGCGAATTAACGTTCATGTATATGCAACAAGTAGCAATCAATATTTGACATTTCATGTTCTCATTTCATGGCAGTTTGCTCGCACATAAACGTAAACTACAAGGATTATATCAATGATTGTTACAAACTTACAACGTACGTTGCATGCTACACTTCTCAATTTGAACCAATTCCATACGAAGATTACTGGATTGCCCATTGAAATATGCCTATATTGCATGTTGATCCAGCTTTATTGAGACAACCTGGTAGAGCAATAAGTTCTCGTATTAATAATGAGATGACTTGGAGAGAACCTAATATCTAACAAAGATGGGGTTATGTAATCAATTTGGTCACAATCGAAAAAGTTGTCCTTCAAGATAGAGGGAAGCGCCTATAGTAGCTTGTATTTTTTTTGTTATTGTAATAATATTAATGTTATTGTAATATTTTATATTTTTGTTTAAATTTTCAATGATGACATAATGATCTCATATTATCAATCTTATTTAGTCACGTAATGATTTCATTTAAATTTTAAATGCATGACATAGTGATTTCATATCATGAATCTTATTTAGTCACGTAATGATTTCATTTAAATCTTCAATGAATGACATATAGTTTATGGTAATAGATTATGGAGCTAAAATCCAAGTCCGAAAGATCAAGCGACATTGTTTTCCTACGCTCATCATCGATCATAACTAGTTTGGAAATGTCAGTGTAATGAGGAGTTGCATTGTCGGTGTAGAGAGACAATAGTTGATCGTACCATCTCATTGCATCAGTTGATTGAGCCAGCACTTTGTGCTTCCGATTTTTATGGATTTGCCAAACTTAGATTTATTAATTAGATTGACACTTGATCACTATGTTTGTGAAGTGGTGGAGGTCGGATACTCATACTTTCTACATGTCTGACAGTAAATGCACTATAACTCTCCAGGATGTAGGAGTGCAGCTTGGGTTACCAATAGATAGTAAGCCAGATACAGGACCTGAACATTATGATTAGACAGGCACCTGATAATTATTACTTGATGTGACTCTAGATGACTCACACATCAGAGGATCTAGACTTAGTTTATCGTGGTTATCTTCTCAGTTCCGTAACTTAGATGAAAATGTTGACGAGAAAACTATTGCTAGATATGTTCGTGCTTATATTTTGCAACTTATCGGTGGTAGTCTCTCATCGTTAGAAGATATTAATAGGTCGTGCACTAGTGGAAGATATCTTTAAAGACTTCATCAATTGTATAGAGTACTCACGGCCCCAGGCGTAGTATAAGACGTCATCAATTAAAGTCGGATGCTCAAATCGAGCTTGACATTCCTGAACCTGAAGTTAGATATCATAATGTCGATGACGTTCCAGCTTTTATACAGATATAGGATGATACTGACCCATCCACATCTATGGTTGTGATACCGACTCCTGGTTCGAGCTAAGTTCACAGACCATGCTTATATGAGGCCGATTATGGATGTGGGTGTCAAAGAGTATGGACAATACCTCAATCCTATTGAAGATCTACGGACACTAGAGGCACTGAGAGCTCATCGTCGACAGCCACCTTGTCATCAACAACCTCCCTCATGTATGACACATTAGATAGATTGATAGACTCTAATGCCTAATTTTAAACATTCAACTGTAAATTTTATATATTAATTAATATTTTATTCATAGGTTGAATGTTATTCTCTAATTAAAGTATTGATAAATTAACAATTTATTTGATAATTAAAGTAGGGATAAATTAACAAAATTATTTAAACCTTAAATATTAAATATATTTAAAACAAATTAAAAATTTTAAATATTGTTTTAATAAAAACCAAAGAAACAAGTAAAAAAAATAATAAATAAACCTAACAGGTCATTTCTTAAAAAATATTATGAAAAAAAAACCCAA
>NW_019104807.1:68393-90730 GCF_001995035.1 Momordica charantia | reverse complement strand
GACCATCTATTTTTCAAGCATTATTCTTGGAAATAGTTTGCTAATCGTATATTTTTAGAATAAATTTTAAAAATAACATTATTAAATGAAAAAAAAAAAAGTCCTTTCATACCTAGGTCTTTTTCACTTTCACAAATGGTTTTAATAATATTCGTACCGAAAAAAATTATGTTAGTCAGAATAGATCTTCGAGAATGCAAAAAATAGTTAGCACTCCGAAGATTTTGTAGTACACGATACAAGAAAAAGTTATTATGCTCCAGGAATCAATCTCGCGTGCCATTACCTTTTACCTCGAGGAATATTTACAGAGTTTCATAAGCAACACTTGGTGTAAAAAGATTTGAAATTCAAATATACCGTTTTCCCCCTTATATTTAGGTAACTGCACACGTAATGAAAGAAAGTCAGCTTCGCTATTGGAAATTCAAATTACCAAGACCAATTCGGTGAGCGGGTGCCCAATTCAGCATCTTCCGAACAAGTACTACCTTCGCACACACTCTTCACAGATGTATTCGCGATGACGTGTTAATAAATAAAATTATTGATTAATCAAATAATTTTTTACTGAAAAAAATAACATGAGCCAAACATGTTAAATCTTCCAAGATGTTACAAATTAACCACGTTCAAAGTCTACTATCGATAGTGGACGTTGGGACTATCAGTCATGCCATGCATTAAAATCTTCATTTTTTTTTATCTTGATTAACTGTATTTCGCAATTTTTGTGAGGCACTTTTCTTTTATTTTAATTGTGTTTTTGCAAGAAAATTATATCTTGGCAGATTAATTAATTTGTAATAACATTCTCATTATTACGAACATTATTTAAATTAGATGTCCTGTCAAAATATGGGAGGTCTAAATAACCCTAACTCCATGTGTCAATTTCTTTCCTTTGCTTATGTCTCCAAGTGTCAAGTTGACCCATATTTATGTGCATAATTCTCAATATCTCATGTGTCTATTTTCTACCTATTATTAGTGTCCAAATGTAACACGTTTAAATTGCCTATAAATAGTGGCAATTCATGGATAATGACAGTGAGAATTGGAGTGGATTTTGGTGGAAAACTTTGTTGAATTTCTCAGACAAATTGGAGAGAAATCGAAGAGAAATTGTTTTTCTTATTTTCTAAATTTATGTTTTCATTTTCAATTTCAATTTCCATTTCCAATTTCATATTTTGTTTAAATTGTTCGTGACTCGTGGTGCCTCATTTGGTTCCATAATTTTACAAGACTCACGATATTCTCTATCTTTTTATCTTTGAATTATAGGGGTCTTATATATTGTTATTTGAAAGTTTTTTTTCCCTTGTTTTGTTTGGTTGGTAAAGATTTGAAATTTTTCTTTCTCCCATTCCCTCCAATGAAATTTTCATCTCTTTTTAGATAAATCCCCACTATATGATCTTAGCCATCATTAATAAAAAGGTTACTAGAAAACTTGAATTAGATTCTTCCCAAAAAAAAAATAAGAAAGAAAAAAAGAAAGGAAGATTCAATTACCTTTTTCATAACAATTTTGTTTACTTTGAAAATAATATTTCCTTCCATCCTTGCAATATTCCACATTTCTTGACTAGTATTGTATTTGTTAAACAATGATGGTGTTTGGTGTTTGATCATCATCTTCTCCTATAAATATCATTATAAATACAAGTTTTTATCTGATTTGTCATCTTTTCTACACTTGAAATTTCAATACCAATCATCTTTCTATGGTCTGTTATTATTTAAAATTTCTAGTGTCATTCAAACAATCTTATTTATCATACTTTATCAAAAGAAAAAAAATCTTATTTGTTGTGTGCCGATTTAAATGAGAAAAATCCAACCACAAATGGTATTCATTATCTCTAATTTTTTTACTCTAATATCTCAATGACTTAAATATTTTTTCACCCTTTATTAAACATATAAACATATATCATTGTGATCATAATTTTCAAATTACTGTTAAAATTGGCCATATTTTTTAACTCCAATTAAAAAAAAAAAGAAAAAAAAACCCCACCCATTACCCCAATTTTCTTTTCTATTGAAACAAGGAGGGCTTCAAAGGAGAATTTCCAATATTGTCAACAAGATTTGGATTTGTACCTAAAACTATATATTAAAACTAGTCTATACAACAACATGAAACTATAAATCCATAGAATAAAATAAATCATTTTCAATAACCAAAATTGTTGAGTGCCATAAGCTTGAAGGAATCCATTGTCAACTTGACAAAAAAAATTATTATTATAATAAGTATACTTCACCAAGTTTGGTGCCAACTACATTCACAATATTATAAAATAAAATCAAATAGACCCAAGTTTTTGTTGACTTAGCCAACACCCTTATTGTTACTCAACTTACATTGTCAAATCTTACTTCAAACATTTTTACTCATTCAAAACTCACTTCCTTTATTTCATTATTCTTTCAAACATTCTTCATTTACAAATCATTTAATATATTATTATAGTTATTCAAATTGCATCCAAAACGAGAGTGATATCTTGCTCCTCCTCTAAAGGTCGGAGGTTTAATCATCCTTTATCTCCACATAAAAAAAACGCCGGCAAGAATCATATCACTAAAATAAAAATAAATAATAAAAATATAAAAATAGCTCCATTTTACTCCAATGCCTTCATGACTTGTTCTTTTTCATTTGTGTATAGGACAGAAAAAGTCTGCCGAAATAGAATACTAGGTTATTAATGTTTCATTAGTATAATTTGATAATAAATTTCACTCTCTCCCCCTAATTAACTTGGCCTTTTTTTTTTTTTTGAAAAAATTTCCTTGTCCTTTTTTCTGTATAAGACAAAAAAAAAATGCCCAAATAAAATAATAAGCTTTTAACGTTTCATGGGTGCAATTACTTGTCTCTTTCGATATTTTTATTTTTATCTTTTAATTGAAATTTACTCGACATTATTGTTAGTATTGACAGCTAAAAATTTTTTTAACGTGGTGATTTATTTTATAAAAGTGGTAAATATACTTGGTTTGATGACACATAAATTTGGCTAATCAGTTATGTGTGGTACAGTAACATATAGATAAGTGGATCAGGTACAAATTATGCAAATAAAAAAAATACTTGTCTATATATTTTGGACCAGAATCTTTTTCCCAGGTCTTAAATTAAAGTATTTATTTCAAGTGCAACTAATAATTATTATAAATTTTAGAGTGCATCTTAAATTATAACTTTTTGTTGTGTCTGACTTGAAATTGGATATAATTTATAAAGTTTACATATTTGTATATATAGTCCTACATTAGTCTAAAATTGAGAGCTTGATTCATCATAGAGTTACTTTGACTAGTTTTGTGGAATATCTTTTTTTTTTTCCATTCAAAAGATGGAAAATGGAAAAGTTGAAAAGAAGCAGTATAATTTCACCCCAAAAAAAGGAAAAAAACATTTATGATATAGTGGCCAACCATGCCATGATTATTTCCCTTTTTTTTCTAATGAAATTTTTACTACTATGAATGTTTCAAAAATTCTTTACAATAGGAAAGAATAAGATTTGAAATTAGAGATTTTAATTAATGATATATATCTTAATTAGTTGAGTTATATTTAGATTGACATTTGTTTAACTATTAGAAATTCTATAAACCTTTACTATGTCGTAAAAAAGTTACTTTTAGTAGCATTAAAAGAACTAAAAAAAATATCTTATCAAATTTTTTTTATAACTATTGTAATTTGTTAATGGAGTGTTTTTGTGTAATTAGTCGGTAAATTATGAAATAGGCAGAAAAATAAGATATCTCTATTGGATTATTTTTATTGAGTCAAGTCAACCTCACTGAAAATAAGATAGTTTAAAATTTTATTAAGGGTCGAAAATGCCAACCAATCTTAATATTTATTTAACTTATAATTTCATCTTTTTAAACTTTCAATTTATTTCAATTAAATCACGTAGTATAAAAAAAAAGTTATAACGTGTAAAAAAAAGTATAATATGATATTAAATTATAAGTTTGTCATTTTGGATTAGATATACATCTCTCTCACTCGTGTCATCCAGAACTCGAAATCCTTAAAATATTTAATAACTCTCACATGGTAACCCACCAACGTGTGTGGAACAATAAATGAATATAACCTAACCCATTTGTCCACCAACAAAATTAGAGTATTTATTTTTCTACCTTTCCATTAATTATTTGGACACAAATGGAAAACAAAAAATCTAGAGAAAAAAATAGGAGATTGGGAGTTAGATAGATGAGTGATGTGACCCAAAGTGATCCACACAAAGAGTCTCTTAAAAGAGAATATTCCATCCAAATTAAAGGAATTCAACCATTGTAAAAGTAACCCTTTTTCTTTTGTTCTCTTCTTTTTTAAAAAAAAAAGTTCCAATTTTTTAAACCGTTTTCAATTTAGTCTCTCAACTTTACATGAAAATTTATTTTAGTTGTTTGTTATTTTCAAAGCGGAAGGAATATAGAAGTTTATGATCTCAAAATAAAAGATGGTTAAAATATCAATTTAGTTTGTATGTTTTGAGTCCATAGCATTTTAAAAGATTTAGGTTTGATTAAGCCTCTCTTATCAAACTTCTTTAAATTGACTAGACGATGGACAATATTTTCTGTATAGCTCAATCCCTACCTCTCCTTACATAGCACGAGATCGCCCATATACGAAAASAAAACCACTTTAAATAAATACAGATTGAGATTGAGAATCCTTTTCCTTTTGGACGGATCCAGTTCCGCATGGCCATAGTAGCTTCCATGATCAGTATAAGGTATTGATATCCTGCCAATAGAGTCGACGAATCGGATTGAAATCAGTGTGAAGAAGAGTCATGTGATGACTAATCAAGCACAGTTGAGATTCCCACAAGGACAGGTAGCCGGAATCGCGGCAATGAAATCTCGATACTGTAAGACTGAAAATGAAAAAACTCCAACTCAACTACATCCATTCCCTTTGGCACATAGCATGTCGCAAGAAAAGCTTGATTCGAGGCATCAGCACGGAAAGCTCTTTTCAAATGGAGTAGTTGTCTTGAAAGCCTGCCCTACAGATAGGATTTCTTATCTCGACTGTCGAGGCTGCGGTACCACGCTCTTCCGTGCTCGTAGGTTGACTTCCCAGGAATTTCCATTTCTTCAACTAGTACCGATTCGTCATGCCTAAAATCATCCCAAGCGCGGCTAATGTGGATACTAAGCTATTTCTTTGGAAAGCTCATACTAATATGGGAAATTCCCTAATAAAGCTGCTAGTACCAGGTAAACTCATATTGGCCAAAGTGAAAGAGAAGGAAATGGTAGAGAGATTCGGCATGGTGCTCACTGAACCTCCATAATATCTAACAAGTCGAGTTGCTCTGGGTACTAGATTTACGATCAACCAAAGATCCATTTTCTGTTCATTTCCATTTAAAGATCTCATCTTTTATGGAATCGATCCCCCCTTTGACTGTACAAGAATATGTGGAGCTCGGCATGTCTGGAAGCACAGGAGAACGTTCTTTTGCTTCTTTCTATTATTACTAGTATTTGATACTGCGCCCTTTACCTCGTAAACTCGGTAAAGCGACTTGCTGCAAGGAGGGAAGTAAGGCTCCTATTGAAACGTTTTCCCTCCCTCAAAAGGTGACCAATCATTTTTCCAATATCATTGAATAGCATGGCCTGGGGCTAAGGCCACTCTCTGGGGATGCATGATGAGGAGAATGTGCGGTTTCGCTGTCGTTAGATTGTATGGCAACGTGAGCCAACGTCAGCAGAAAAAATGAGGAGACGGAAGGCAGTATTTTGAATCTATGTCGGAATTGGCACCGGCCTTTATTAAAACAAAAGAACAATCTAATGATTGACAGCTTGCATCAGTGTTTAAGCTTGTTCCCGCTGGATCGAAAGGATATAACAAAAACATACGAAATCTTAGCTTCGCTGACTTTTTGAGGTATAACCTTCGCCACGACATTAGAGGCTGAGCTCTTCACACTTCCCGTAGGCTTTTTTTTATAGAGGGAGAGTAAGGGATAACATTCTTTCTCATGATCTGGAAATAACATTCTTTCTCATGATCTGGAAATATCTGCGGAGATGGATACCGAACCCCTCCACGAATGAATGGAGTAGATTAGGGATACACAAGTGCTGCTTCATCATTTTTTCCAATGAAGTGAAAATAGAGTTGATCTTTAAGTTCTAGCCGCCGTTCGTGGTCGAGCATTAGAGGTTGTTCCAACTCAGTCCATAGATCTTCTTGGGAAATTTCTGCTTGGGGGGTTGCACAGCAGGATTGCGATGAGCTGGAGCCACCTCTGTCGGTGCCATCGGCCTGCTAGCCGATGCTAGATTTTGAGCCTCTGAGCCCTTTTGTCCTCACAACTCTACTTCTTCTTAGAGATTTGTAGGTTCGAACCCTCATTTCATGTGTTGTAATATTATTTATTAAAAAAAAGTAAAATACACTAGTTTGGTCACTAAAATTTAAGTTCTCCATTTATTTAGTTCTTAAAGAGCATGACACGTTAGTCCTTAAGTTTGAGAAATGGTTCTAAATAATCTCTAAACCAATTGTTGTTTAGGTTCAAGGACAAATAGAGAGATGAGAATTCAAACTCTTAACCTAACTTAACCTAAGTTCTGCTCATATTAACACTAAAATCATTTAACGATTAGTTGACCAATAGAAATATGAAGTCATGATTCATGATCTTTCCCTCCTTCTATCTTCTTCTTCTGCCCTCCCCTCCTCTAGAAAACTCGCCACCACCGCTACAACTCTGTCACCGTCGTCATTGAGTTGACAGACGATCTAGACTTAGAGCCTTTTAAGAACATTTAATTCGTGAAATAATTTTTTTTTTTTTTTTGAGAAAAAACGTGAAATAATTAATTGGGCATACAAAAAGGAAAGAAATTATAAAATAATAATTGTGGTAGATGTAAGTTACACGCTTTAATTTAATGTCACAAAAATATTGTCACTCCCTTCCCCTCTCCCCCATAAACCAAACTCCTATAAATGCATCAATTTTCCTCAAAACCAAAAAACAAAAAAAAAAAAAGAAAAAGAAAAAAAAAACTTCTCTCTCTGTCTTTCTCTCACGTTCTTGCACGCCACTCAGCCACAAGACAACACGCAAGGGAGAGAGATTTATCTCTCAATTCTCTCTCTATTCTCTCTCTTTTTTTGTTGTTTTGAGTAATGGAGTTTCAATCTGCGGCTCTCTGCGGCCTTCTCTTGGCTTCCATTTCCGCTCTCATTTTCTTCTTCGCTCACCTCAGATTCAATAATGGAATATCCAACAAAACCAACACTGACAACATGATCAAGAAGAAGAAGATCTTCATCGCCGGTTCCCGTGCCGCCGTCAACCCGCCGTCGGAAAATGTCCAATCCAACGAACCCGATGTCGTCATCGTCGGCGCCGGAGTCGCTGGCGCCGCCCTCGCTTATACTCTCGCCAAGGTCACTCCTCTCTCTCTCTCTTACTTTTTAGTCTTGGTCACGGATCATCATCAAGCTCAAAATTCAAAAGCTGATCCAAATCTCGATCTAAACTCGACGTTTGATCGCCTAGTTCATTCCATCTACAAATTGAATTGAATTGGGATCTTTGCTTTTTAAATTAGGTCGGTCTGATAGGACCGTATTTAATATAATTTGTGGATGGAAAAAATATTTGCCTTCTCATATTGAAGAGACAAGTATTTTCCGGATGGGGTGGGTGGGGATTAAACTCAGAGGAAGTATATGTCAATTATAGTTGACTAAACTCGCTTTTAGGATATTTATTTTGTTTTTATCCAATTTGAAAAATACATTTTTTTCAAATTCCAATTAATCTATGTACTCCTTGGTTGTCAAATTTTTAACGTGCCCTCTCTTAATTTTAAAATGTATTTAATAAACTTCTAAAATTTTAATTTTGTACTTATAAGTTTTTTTACTTTTAAATAATCTAATGAATTAGATTAATTGAATATAATATTGAAAATATTTTAAAATTATACGACTTTAAAAGTTTAAATACTAAACTTATACTTAAATCTAAAATAAAAATAGAACGACATGATTATTAAATGGTTCTAAGAAAATAATTACACGTTCTTGGTGTAGTCCTAAATGTATTTTTTTACAATAAAATAAATGGAATCTTATTTGTTTCGAAACTTATGTTTAAGTTTCATTATTCATTTAGTTATTTATTTACTTTATTTTAGTGTCTAATTTTTTAAATATTTTATTTTAGTCTCTCCAATTTTAAATACTTTATTTTGTCTTGTGGTAGGTAAGAAAAATAATTTTAGTTTTTACTATTAATTTTTCTTTGTTAATTATTTAATTTGAATCAAAAAAATTTTCAGAAACTAAATACCCATTTAAATACCTAGAATTGCACATATATCTATGGATTTGGTAAGGTAAGAAAATTTTAAACATATCAGATTTTTGTTAAATAGTTTATTGAAAGATTAGTGATAAAGACGAAAAGGAATTTTTGTACAACTTTTATAGATTTGACTAAAATGAAAATTTAAAGATTAAAATAAAATAAATATGAAAGCTTGGAATGAAATACAATCTCTTGAATCTTATGAGAACTTTTTTTTTATTATTATTATTATTATTATTATTATTTTGAAGAATCTAATGAGAATAAACTAAAAACCAAATAATATAAATTTACAGAAACAACAAAAAATATTTATAATTTCCAATTAATAAGTGCAACTTCTACCTAACAACAGATTTTTCAATATTAGAAAAAAGTTTTTTTTTTTTGAAAAGAATATTAGAAAAAAGTTTATAACTAATGAAACACGACATGAATGTTACATCACATCAATTTAATTAATAAGAATATGGTTTCTAATATTAAGAAAAAAGACAACTTACTTAAGATGCAAGTGTATGTTTCATTAATGAAATAAATTGTTTGACATTTACTTTATTTATTGAGATTATTTCAATATTTCTTGATCAAAATATAAAAAACTTTATTCTACTATTTATATTTATATGTATAAATATAATTTATAAATTACGTATATATCTTGGCTGTTCAAAGTCTTCAGACAGAAAATGGGGAAGCGGCAACATTTGTTTATATTAATATTTGGCTGTCTTGAATAGTCTAAAAAGAAGACGTCAAATTTTCATAGATAATTTTGTGAGCCATGTTTAAATAAATTAATTCACTATTTAATGAATATGGAAATTGACTTTTTCTTTGATTTACTCAAATAAGTAGAATTAGGCTTGTTTTTTTTTCATTTTTTATTTTTTAAATTTTAAGTACAATAAATTAGGAATTCAAACTATCGACCAACCTCATAGTCGATGAACTAGTTGATCCAGTTGACAAAATTGACGGTGATGGTTTAAGATTGATTAATCTTTTTAAAGCGAGACATGTTACCTGACTAATTAAAGACATGTTTAGAAGTGATTTTATCAACGCTATAATTACTTCTTCTTTTTTCGGAGGAACGCTATAATTACTTTTACTTATGTTAAAATCACCTCTATTTTAAAATAGAAGGTTTAAAGGTTTAAATATAGTATAAGTATGACTTTTTTATCCTATTTGGTTTATGTTAATGTTGTAAAATTCCAAACTTTCTTGTTATATTTATGAGTTTAACACGTGGAAGCGAAGCCAAAGTTCGAATTTTTAAGTACAATAAATAAAAATCGTGAGTTTGTATCTTTTTATTCTCCTACCTATTATCGGGATATACCATGAAAGATTTACCATCTAATGAGACTACTACGAAATATTTACTCATGGTCGGACAAGTTCTTCTATTCTTGTTAAATACTGGAGTCCGCTTCGAGACAGGATAATTAGTTGACCATTCTTGTATTTTTGGTAAACATTTGCCCGAACCTATTTCCTTTTTTCATCAAGCATGTGTATTTTTTATTTTCCTAACCGACCGGTAGACTTGAACCTTATGATCCATTCAATTAGGCACCTGTCATCTTCAACTATTTGACAAGATGGAAAAATCATTGTTGAACTACATGAGAACTGGGGATTCGAACTCTGGATCTAATATTTATAAAGCCATTACTTTGTGTGCGATGGCAGGATGGACGAAAAGTTCATGTAATCGAAAGAGACTTAGCGGAGCCAGAGAGAATCGTGGGGGAATTGCTTCAACCCGGCGGCTATCTGAAGCTGATCGAATTAGGGCTTGAAGGTAACCCTAAACTCCAATTTTCCTCATCTTCTTCTTCCAAAAACCGCAACAGATTTCATCTTCTCGCTCTCTGAATCGATTGATTTTTGTGCTGTGTGTGCAGACAGTGTGAATGGGATCGATGCGCAGCAGGTGTTTGGATATGCGCTGTACAAGGATGGGAAGCACACCAAATTGGCTTATCCTTTGCAAAACTTTGATTCCCATGTTTCTGGGAGAAGCTTCCACAATGGCCGTTTCATTCAGCGGTTGAGGCAAATGGCTGCTTCTCTTTCCAAGTATGTTCAATTCTCGTTGCTCCACCCTTCTTAATCATGCCCATAACCTTGTTTTTTTTTTTTGTTGGTTTGATCCCTAACCTTTCAAACAAGTAGTAGCCATTGTAGTCCTTGAGCTTCTTAGATGTCTAATTTTGTCCCTAAACTTGGGATAAATGATCATTTTGATCCTTATCAATGAGAAAATTTTAAAAGTTGAAGAACCAAAATGGTTTACTGTTTTTTACAAGTTTTTATTATTGCAAAATCATGGGCCTGTGAAAATTGATTGGGAAGATTTGAAGTAATCGTAAAGCAAAATCAGATAACCAAACAAGTCCTTTGATTTTCAATACATTGGTTTCTCTCCTGTTACTGATTCTTGGTTGATTTTGATGTCCAACTTTGATATCTTCTCAGTGTAAGACTGGAACAGGGGACTGTAACATCCATAGTTGAAGAAGATGGGACTGTGAAAGGTGTGCAGTACAAGACCAAGAATGGCCAAGAGTTGACAGCTTATGCTCCCCTCACCATTGTTTGCGATGGCGGATTTTCGAATTTGCGCCGCAACCTCTGCAAACCTCAGGTATTGATTTGGGATGTACCGAGAACTCCTTGAGTTTTCAATTCTTGATCAAGATATACATTTACCAGCATATATGTCTACGCTTAGTACAAGATACAGTTGAAAACCATGCTCCTGTCTGCAGATTGATATTCCCTCCTGCTTTGTTGGATTGGTCCTGGAGAACTGCAAGCTGCCCTTTGAAAATCATGGACATGTCGTGCTAGCAGATCCGTCACCTATCTTGTTGTACCCTATCAGCAGCACAGAGATACGCTGCTTGGTCGATATCCCGGGCCAGAAAGTTCCTTCTGTAGCTAATGGTGAAATGGCACACTACTTGAAGACCGTTGTGGCTCCTCAGGTATCTTTACACATTGATCTCTCTTGCAGGTTTCTCAACTTGGTTCTGTATGATTCATTTGATTTGGCATCTAGACTTGCAAGAACCGGTTTTCGGGCATGCTTGTTAATTGCAAGAATTTTGTATTCCAGGTACCACCCGAGTTGCACGCCTCCTTCATTGCTGCGATCGAGAAGGGAAACATTAAAAGCACAACAAACAGAACCATGCCAGCAGCACCACGTCCCACACCAGGAGCACTTCTCTTGGGGGATGCATTCAACATGCGACATCCTTTAACGGGCGGAGGAATGACGGTCGCTCTGGCTGATATCGTTGTGCTACGAGACCTTCTTCGACCTCTTGCAAATTTGAAAGATGCCGATGCATTGTGCAACTATTTTGAATCCTTCTACACTTTGCGCAAGGTAATTGCAGATGCCCTTTCTCCATATAATCCAAAAGTTTGGCACCTGATACTGCAGAGCACATCGAGAAACATGTAGTTGTCCTGATATATACCGGTTTTCGCCTAATACTCGAGCTACATATGCTAATGGTGGCTATGTTTGATCCTTTGCAGCCAGTGGCATCTACAATAAACACATTGGCAGGTGCCTTATACAAGGTGTTCTGTGCCTCACCTGATCCAGCCAGGAAGGAAATGCGAGAAGCTTGTTTCGACTATTTGAGTCTAGGAGGCCTGTTTTCATCCGGTCCAGTGGCTCTTCTCTCCGGTCTTAACCCACGCCCGTTAAGCCTGTTCTGTCACTTCTTCGCTGTCGCTATATACGGTGTCAGCCGCTTGCTAATCCCATTCCCTTCGCCCACTCGCATATGGATCGGAGTTCGGTTGATTACGGTACGCCTTTCAAATCCCTCTAGCACATTATCTATGAATAGCAGTTTCCAACTCTGTTGTGAATTGTATCTCAACAGGGAGCAGCAGGCATCATTTTTCCCATAATAAAGGCTGAAGGAGTGAGACAAATGTTCTTCCCTGCAACAGTGCCTGCATATTATAGAGCCCCTCCTATGAACTGAAAAATTGAAAAGGAAAAGGTAAAACAAAATAAAGCAACAAAAATGAGAAAATTGATTGTACTGAGTAAACATATACCTCCCAAAAGCACAAAGAATTGAAGGGGGCAAATGCTACTGATAGGAAAATGAACTTCAAAACTGTAGAATGTCACCTCTATCATTATTTTTCCTTCTCTCTCTCTCTATAAAACTTCCTTCATAACTTTGTACTTTGTGCTTTAGAGTTTTCTTTTTTCTTCTTCTTCATTCTTTTTACATAATGTTACTGCTATAGCAAATGTTGTGAGGGAAATAAAGTTAAAAAAGTTTTGTGCAACTTGGCTCCCATATGTAATCTATTTTTTAATCTAATCTTTCATTAATGTCTTTATTAACCACCTTAAATGAAATATAAGGAAATTAATTAATTAATTAAAATCAACTCATCTACCCTAGAAATCTATATCTTAAAAAATTGACAAAAATGAACATGGTTGCAAACTAATTACTTTGGCACAATTTATGTTATTAACAAAGTCTTCTAAACCTTCCAAATTTTCTAAGCTCTCTAAAACTTATAAATATCCTCTAAATTGTGAACTTCTTGCATATTTTATCTTTTGGCTCAATTTTCATATGACATAATCTAGTTAAATTACATCATTAAATAACAAGTATTCATAAGATTGAAAAGTGGCATTATTTAGTCTCTCTTTTAAAATTAAGCATACAAACATTACTTTCGCTCATTTGTTCTTTTGTTTTCCTATACAGTTTTTGTAAACATTTTCAAAATTTATATCAAATTAAAAATACAAAAAGGGTAGTTTTCAAAATTTTGTTTTTGCTTTTGAAATTTGGTTAAGAATTCTAATATGTTTTCCAGAGGCGTGAAAAATTTAGTAATAAAATTGTACAAAAATAAATGACGTTTTTAGTATAAAAAAGTAAGCATAGTTAATAGAAACAAAATGGTTATGAAACGACACTAATTTCCAAATTTATGTGTTGAAATGGGCGTAACTTAACGTAGAAGCATATAACTCCTTACTAAGATCAGATGTTCAAATTTCCATGCTCATATTTGTTGTACCCTTCAAGAAAACTAAATTTATATTTCTTATTTAATTTAGAGACATTTATTAATTTACCGGTCCTAATTTTAATATTGTATAATTTTGTCATTGGTTTCAAAAATATTAGATGGTAGTTTGTGTTTTTTTTTTTGTAAAAAAAAATCCTCTCTTTTTCCACTAGCAACTTTTCTTTGATCAGGAAAAGAGGGGGAAACTTTATTTCTTTTCTTTTTTTTTTAATTAATGTTTAAAATTTAGTGTTGGATTTTGAAGTTTTTAGGTGGAATTTGAAATTTTAGGACTACATCTAAATTGTCTCCTTTCAATGGGATTGAAGAGTACTCATAAAATGTTACTTTTGTATGTTAATGATTTAATATTAGATATGTAGCTGCAAATTTTGTCCCTATAGATATTTTTACTCATGAACATAACATTTACGGAGGATAAATTTAAGAACATACAACAATATATAGAGTGGAGATTCAAACTCATGACCTTTTAATCCAAAATCGGTGTCTTAATCATCGTAGTAGTTAAGCTCATAGTTTTCTTGCTTTTTAATGGGTTAATATTCAACCAATCATTTAAGATATTAATAGTTTTTTTCTAGTATCATTTTGGTCAATCTACTCTTAGACTTGTTTTTTTTTTTAATACAACATGTAGAGGTGAAAATTCAAACTCACAATATCTTGGTCAAAGAAAGGTACCTTTACCGATGAAGTTCTACTCTAAGACTCATTTTGTTTTAATCCCGATATTTACAAATATCTAAATTTAGACCATCTACTTTCAATAAATCTTAAAACTAGTCCTTCCCATAAGTTTATTAACTTTTCTTTAAAATATATTTAGTTTCTATCAACATTCCCTCTATAATTTTTGAAAACATATTCACATGGTGTATTTTCTTGAATAAAATTTATTATTATTATTCCAAATTTAATAAAAATTAACTTCAAACTATTGATGAGAACTAATTTTAATTTAAAATTTATTAAAAGTCTAGAGAAAGTTGAAATGAGTCCCAAATCCTTAGACCAAAATGATATTTTAACTCTTTTTTTAACATTCAATATATGTTTTTTTTTTTTTCTTTTCAGAGGTTAAAATGATATTTTAACTCCTTTCTTAATATTCAATATATGTTTTTTTTTTCTTTTTAGAGATTAAAAAATACGGAGTGGAAATTACACCTTCAACTTTAAGTGGACGGAGGAGTGATCTTTAGAAGTCCCAACACCGAAAACCAACTCATTTCCTCAAATCCAACTCAAAGTCCTAATATAATCAATCGATTTCGCACCTCTTACACTAAACATCAACTTATTACTTCAAAGGCCAACATGAGCTATCATTAACGGGTAAAGACATATATATTAGACCAAAAGATCAAAAATTCAAACCTCTACTTTCACATGTTAGAACCTTAAGAAAATAAAAAACAAATCAATGGAAAAAAACTACTGCATCACATCTGAACAAAATTTGCCATACAAGGAAACTGTTAATCTCCCTGTATGGTTGGTGAGATTTAACCAAACAATAGGTCGTGTAATGAAACTTTTAAAATCATAAAGACCCATACCGAAGAGAGAGAGAGAGAGATTGCAGTACTTGCTGGAACCTTTACACCACAAGAGAGAGAAGAACAAACATATGCAAGTACTTTTCAAAAAGAGAGAGAGATTGCAGTACCTTTACACAATTTATAGACACGTAACGGCTCGAACATGGATCGTGGGTATCAACACCCAAGCCTCTTGCCATTGTGCTAACACCCAGGGGTGCAGTATCTTTACACAATTTGTTTCCCTTTTCTTCCTACTTTGGGATTGTCTTTTCGACTCTTAAACATCTGATCTAACATACTCATTTTCTCACTTACATGCTTCTTAACACCCTTCAAAAGCTTCAATATGCATTTTGTGGGTTCCAAAATCTATTAAGAACATCAACAAATTTAACAAATATTTTCGTCATTATCTACGTATAGTCGTCTATAAGGAGCCATTCTTTGACTAACCACTATCATGAGTCCTCAAAATGATGATCGGTTTCATCGAAGATCTCCTCCTGTGGAAATATATGTCAAAACTAAATAACCATCCCCTTCTATTTTCTAAAAAATGAACAATTGTTTATGTACCTGCAAAAGTTCTTCGATGACATCTTCCATTGTTATGACACCGACAGCTTCTTCTTCCTCGGCGAGTTTAGGAAGAGCACCTCCATCTATCTGCAGGATATCAGAGTACATGTCTTTTGTCCACTTCTTGCTTCTAGAGCCGCCACTCCTGTATGAATTATTTGAGGTGGGAAAGCTTCTCCACTTCTGAAGTGGCCTCATGTTCTTCAAGGTTTTTTCTTGTGGGGGCTGCTGCTTTTCACCATCCACATCAATTCTAACATCTCTCTGGGAATCTAGTTTGAGAGAGTATTTTAATTAATGTAATACCATCTAAACCAGAATCTGGAATCCAAAAACAGGCTAATTTGTGTATAACAATCACAAAGAGATACATACCATCGTCTGGTTTGTCCGGTTTGTCAGCATCAGCAGGTTTCTCGTTCATTTTGTTGCACTGTTTGACAACAATCGCCATGTGGCTATGACCTTTCTGGAACTCATTCAGAATGTCATATAATGGCATAGTTTCGGGAACTCTGTAACAAAATTATCTAACATCAGGGTGACACTAGAATTTGAACTGTCGATTTAATACAAATACATCATTTTTCTGTCACCAATTTACCTTGGAATCCTTCGAATGGTGACATTCTTCACTGGAACTTTGTCATCTGGGTGGATTGTAAGCAAATTTTTAACCTAATACATAAACCCAAAGTGGGTATTAAAAGAAAAGGAGAAATTATCTTTTGCAAGGGAGGATAGTTCCACTAAGTTACATGGAACAGTTGTAGATTACAGATAATGGGTGAATGACAGAGAGAGAAATTCTCCAAAGCGTGTGGTTCTTCGGTATAGAAAAATGGGGGTAAAGCCTGCAGTTTTGCATGGAAGTGAATAGGAAAAAAGGACATCCTGGAAATCCAAAGATGACTCGCCGAGGCTCTGTAACCAGTCTTAAATTTGTTGGATATAGAATCATGTTCGGCTGTTGTCACTGTTGATCTCTGAATGGGATACTAATTACTTTAAAACATAAAAAAAAATGAACGGTAAGTAGCTTTTAATTTCATGTACATAAACATGAAATACTAATCATGATCATCTCTCATTAGACTAGCTTTTAATTTCATAGTCTATCCAAAATCACCTTCCTTATTAAGAAGAGAGAGAGAGGGGGGGGGGGGAGAGAGAGAGAAGTCTATAACAAATCCAATTACTCCATGTCCAAATAAAGTATATAAAATGACAACCAATAATAGAAGAAGAAATTGCCTGCTCTAAAAGAGGCATCTAGGAAGATCAGGTGAAAATCACAAAATTTATTGTATAGAGTGTTGTTTGATGCTAAAAGAGAATGAAAGTTATGTTTTCCACACACAAATAATGGATATTTGAACAGGATACAAGAGATAAAAAAAATAAAAAAAATAAATATGAACTTGAGTATGTGCCCTTTATGGTAAGAAATTGTCAGAAAAGGGAAATTTCACAGTATAAAAAAAGATTATACAATCTTATCAGGAAATGTTTCATAGAGTACAGAGTAGAGATGATTAACAAGTTTACCAGGATAAGACCAATGATGTTGGTTTTTTCTTCATAATAAACTGGCACCCTGCTATGCCCTTTCTCCAGGACAAGACTCATCAGATTCCTGTGCCATTATAAAAAGCATTTCAGAAACTATAAATTGGAATTAGCGAATTATGGTGACCTATATATTGTCTAATTCTCAACATTTATATGACCTATCGAGCTTTGCATTAATGTCAATAGAAAAAGTTTCAGATATAGGAGTCATGGCATCACTAGCTGTCTTCTCAGTCAGTTCAAGTGCTCCAGCAATTATAGTGGTTTCATCATGTGTCAGTTCTCCACCCTTTCCAGCCTGTTACAAGTTAACCTCAGGCATAAAGTAAATACAATAATGGGAGCAGAAAAGAGAAACAAAGAAGTTCAGTAAGAAAGGAAGAAAGAACTTGTTAGTAATATGATGTAAAGTTCGTCTACCAAAGATTTTAAATAAACATAGCAATACACACACATACATGTAGTAAAATCTTACAAGAATTGAATAAAAAACGTGTTCGTATAGGTACTAGACCCCGTATATACCTCATTACCATGCAAATTTACAAGTGTTTTCAGCTCAGCTCTTCGGAAAAGAGCTACACGTCCATGGCCCAGTAGAAAGTCTAGCAGCTGGGAATCATGTTGAGCATAAATAATTAAGGAACCATTTTGAACAATAATGTAGGAAAATTTAATAACCGAAATCCTCAATGTCTACCTTGCTGATTGGATATGCAACAGGGAAGCAAACCCAGACAAGAACACGGACAAAAGGAGCAACTGTTGATCCGATTGCCAAACCATACCGAGAGCAAACAGATTGTGGTATAATCTGTACAAAAAGTAAATAGATTTTCAAACATAATATTTGGTGACAGCTGAAAAATGTAAACTGAGGTACTAATACAGCCAAGAATAGCAACTGTGCGAGCAGACAACTCTGCTTAATTGTCTACAGGATGCAACAATGACACAGTTGCAGATCCATAATGCAGGCCGATCCTCGACCTTAGTGAGCTTTCAAATATTCATTGAAATTTTAAAAAAAAATTAAAAAATATTCCAAACTTGCTTAAACTAGATAATCCCTCTAACCTCGCCAAAAAGAAGAATCAATGTCACCGAGATTAGAATAGCACCCCAAGCTGTAACCAGACCGTCAAGAAAAATAGGAAGTGCCTGCACGAACAATTTTCCTGAATTTACTGTATGTGGTCAACCTACTTCACACTTATTCGCTATCTCAAATAAAATGTACCTCCATGGCTGCCGCATTGCAGATCAGTAGGGTGCAAAGCAATAAATGCTGGTTTTTGACAACTGGCAATATCTTTGCTGTTACAGACCCAAATAGATTATTATGGAGAGGTTTTAATCACAATACCACAGACACATTGAAGTTTAAAAGGATAAGCATTATGAAAATTATGGGGTCATCAGAAGTACAGAGAAGTAAAAGTTGCCTTCCTCTGAACCTTAATTCAGAAAAAAATAGATTTTTTAAATTTTTTCCTTGAATCTAGTAAATATTTCTTGTGTATGCAGATGTTATATATAAGCAATGTCTATTTACTTCTGAAAATTGAACCCGTATTTTTTTGCCTAGTTATTCTTCAGTGTTTTGCTTCTGCATGGAGTTATCTCCTTGTAAATCATTCGGTGATAAATAAACCAAAACATAAAATGACAAAGTATCAGATTCTTATTTTCAAGAGCGTGATATTTCTAGAGTAAAAAACTGCAAAAGAGGAAAAAATATATATTGTTATGCTTTTTAATCTTCAAATAAATATACGATTTTGACAAGCTGGGTAAAAACTTAAAAGAATGAATTCATATCCACTTTGACGTTTAAGTAAAGTGAACCAAGTAGGCATTCTTAGTACAGAGACTTCTGAATCCAATTAATGACAATTATGTTTCTCAGATAAGATTACCAGTCAAGCACCAAAAATATCTGGAGAAACTTCCCTAGAATTTATATTTAATTTTCAATAATGTCGATACAAGTGGAAGAAGCAAACTATCTCTAAAAATCATATGCTGAGATTTCTTACCAAAGAAAATATGAGTTGACACACTGCAATGTAAATTTTTTCTAGGGTAACCAGACACTTCATTGACTTCAAGTTATAGCTATTTTAGAGCTATTAACTCGACATTTCAATGTCGATCTAAGCATGGTTTACTTGGTTAGACGTCTACGGCCTCCCTTTACAGGTGTGAGGTTCAAATCCCCATTCCTCCCCTGATTTGTAACGTACTATTATCAAAGAATAAAAACTCGCATTTCAATAACTTTAGCCAGATATAACATTAGAAAGACTTTCAGAAACAAAAAGAAGAAAGTCCCTTGCACGCTGGGTTCTAAGATCTTCCAAAGTCACCACCATCCCAGACCAGTAAATACCTTACCAGCCACAGTTTGAAACTGTTACATTTTGTCCATTTATACATCCTTATAAAGAGGACTGCGGGCTAGATAGAACACTGAAAAAACGTCAAATTAAACCTTTCTTTGACACACCCAAAATCCTCATGTAAAGGAAATGGGGACAAAAATTCAGAGCCAAAGCAAAACAATATAAAATACCCAATTCCTTCTGGCCTCAAGCGAGCATTAGAAAATGAATTTCCTCTAAGATCATTATATATTAATGCCACCGCCTTGCACGATACATCAAGAGACATGGATGGCAACAATTTTATTTTCATCACATTAAATCGAAGCTCCAATCAGATGCTCCCCCAAAAATGATTCGACCCTTATATTCCAATGAAAAGAGAAACAAAAACAGGGGAAAGTCCACACCCAACACAAGACACCACCATATCATATCACCATGAAAATAAATTGATTCTTGAGAAACATGAGGCGGTTAGGAACATAGAAAAATCAATATAATATATATATAGTCAGTAAAAGGAATCAAAAGCAAAGCTGAAGACTGGAGAGACATATTGAAACGGCCCCACGCAATAAATCCTGTAACCTATTCCCACCTCACATTTCCCAGATCGATTAACCAACAAAAGCCCAGTAAGGAAGAATGAAAATGGTAAAGGAAAAACGAGAGAGAAGAGAAACAAGTACCGGCATACTTGCGATCCTTGGGAGTCCCGGACTTCGCAAGAACTTCGAGATCGACGAGACTCATGGACATGAGGCCGAGGGTGAGGCCGGACATCAAGCCGGCGAAGATCACCAAGAGCACGATTATGACGATGTGGATGAAGAAATTGGTCTCGCAGCATCTGTATTCGACGGCCATTCAATCCAGAGCAAGCTCCGGCCACCGGGAACAGAAGGGGCTCTGTTTTGGGTCGAATTCTGCGGAATTCAGAGGTCCGGCGAGGTGGGTTTGTGGAGAAAGTTCATTTTCCGAAACATTTGCAAAGAAAAAAGGGGGGAGAGAGGAGATTATATAGGGTGGTGCTGCAATGAGAGAAGAGAGAGAGAGAATATACGTCTTTGGGAGTGAACGTGTACACAGAACAGAAGAAGAAGATGATGGATGGGCGAAGCGGCTAAGTACGGGAAAATTAATTGGGACCTAACAGGAATCAAAATATTAAATTGTTCTTCCATTTTCCATTTTCTCTCAATTTTCAATTCAACTTCTCTTTGTTTTCTTTCTTTTAAATGCTAATTTGATCTATATAATTTTCTATTTTAGTTCTTTTTTTTGTACTATTAGCTTATTTATTTTAGTCTATTTATCTTTGAAACGTTTGTTTTAGTTGGTGTACTTTTAAAAGTAATCGTTTCAATCTTTATTTACAAAATTTTGACATAAATTTGTATATACAATGAAAATGGCTTAATGCAAATTTGTGGTTTTTGTGGTTGCATTTTGAGAAGTTTAGCCAGTGCATTGTAAAAATTTGGTGGATCTAAATTAGATAAAAATGAAAGTGAATGGACCAGAGTGTGGTCGTTTTTAAGAAGGTACAAGAATCTCGAAAGTATGAGGACTAAAATGAATAAAGTGTATAAATCAAAATGAGCGTTTTGAAAATACTGCGACTAAAATGAACCAAAGACGAAAGTACCATAACTAAAATAATATTTAAATTTTTTTTTATTTATTTTTAGGTTTAACTATAAGTTCGGGTGTGAAATTTTAGAATGGTTTTTTTTCGTTCAATGAGATGGGAGATCGAATGTTTGAGATGGTAACATGTGTTTTATCACATTGATAAAATTTTCTTCAAATTTTTATTAATAAATTATATTTGTTTACTTCATTAATTTTATGTCTAATAGGTGATTATCATTTATAAGCATAAGATTGAACCATCAACAATTATATAATAATAGATGATTTATCTATGAATCTATATCTTGAGTTGACCCTATCATATAAAGGTTAAAGATAAAAATCTATTAGGCTTAATTTTTAATTACTATTAAATTATGTTCCTATCGACTATGGAAAAACTTTTAATATACAGGAATTAAATAAATCAAGTTCAAATCTCCACAATGAAATTTTAATTATAAATACTATTATCACTCCCATTAATCATCATGACTCCTACGTCCCTACTAAACATTTCAAAAATATATGAATCAAAACAAAATAATTGGAATAATTCAACCAACATAATAATTTTTAAACAGATAAATTATTTGAAGAGAACTTCATTATTTACTTTATATTCAACTTGATTTGATTTTAAAATTTTAATTTCATTAAGTTGAATCGATAAACAAAATAAAAATAAAAACATTAATTTACACTTCTTTCGGGTTAATGAATCTTTTTATATAGATTTATTAGATGCGGGCATTTTTGCTGTTAACAAAATTGATTTTTTTTTAGGAAAAGGATTGATTTTGTTGAGGGTTGGTTTTTAAAGTTTTATTAATTTTCGTTAGTTAATAAATTCGACGTTAATATAAAGGATGAAGCTAGATTTTTATTATATCGTAAAAATATTAATGACATTGTTATGCAATGGAAACCGAAAGTCGAGGTACAGGTGAAGATCGGAAGGAAGCCACTGGGCTGCGATGGGCTCGGTCCCGACCCGGGGCTCGGTCCCGACCCGTGGCTCGGCCCCGACCCGAGGCTCGGTCCAGACCCGTGGCACGGCCCACGGCCCTCCAGCGGCCCTTCGTCTTCGATCCACGGTTTCGCCCAGG
>NW_019104807.1:27947-65223 GCF_001995035.1 Momordica charantia | reverse complement strand
GTAAGGGCATCTAAAACTAGCTACATTTCACATTATCCTCCTGCTAACTTAAGCATCGGAGCCCGTGTGACTAGTGTCGCACCGGTTTAGCTCATCTGGTTTTGCAGGGACTAGTCCCGGATCAACAAGTTTGGTAGGTGCGAGGAGGAGAACCGGAGGACCGAAATCCACGCATCAACAGACATGTAAAAATAAAATATCAATAACATTAATGAATATTAATCATAAAAATTTTTAGTTTATTTTAAAAAATAGTGAAATACTTATTTGATTAATTTAAATAATTGTACGAATTTATTAATTTTACATTCACAAAAATTTTATCAATATTTCTACCTGCCATTTCAATAAAATTGCGACATTTAAATGTTTTAATTGAATTTGGACGTTCTTCTTTATTTTGGACTTGAATTTTTTTTCTCATTTCATTTGTAATCTTAGGTTTAAATATCTGTAATTTGTACTTTTGGTTCATTTCAATTATGTATTTTCAACTAAATATTGTTGGATTTTTCAAAGTGCGAAAAAAAGTGAAATTTGAAATATTGATAAACAGTTCAATATATATACAAATTTAATATCCGGAAATTAAATTTGTAAGTTTTAATTCACATATACATTGTGAATTTTGTTTCATTTTGTTTATCAATTGTTTATTTATTTCTTTAGTTGTTATTTTTCTTCATTTTACTAAAAATGAAGTTATAGGTTTAAATAAGGAGTTTTTTCTTTTATTTTGTTAAAGTTACAGAGTTACATATTTATAACTTTATATGTGTTAAAAACTTGTGAGATGTTAATTGTTTTGGACATTGTTTTGCTTCATTTTGAGATATCCAAGCATACCTCAAGTGTCTAAGAGTTCTGCCAGATCTGAGTAGTTCGAGGTTGCAGTTCTACCGAAGTTAGTTGTTGTATCCTGCTATCGCTGTAGTCTGCTAGCAATTTGTGTAGAGCGAATAATTGTCTTCAGGTCAGCGCTATTGAAGCATGCCTCGACTATTTTATCAAGTTTTGGTGTTCATCAAGTTGTTCAAATTTATATCATTTGTAGCCAGTTACGTTGTAATCTGTTTGTCAGTACTACACAGTTCATATATACATTGTATTTTTACCCAACAAATATAAGTACTTTGGACTTTGGTTCATTTCAATGATGTATTTTCAACTTTATTTAAATTCCTGGATTTTCAAAACTTCTATTTTTAACTCCTACAAGTGACAATTTTGCTCCCTTTATTTTCATTCACATCTCAATTATTTCGATCATGATTTTAGCCTGACATTTCACTAACTAAATTTTTTTCGAAATATAATATTAAATTTGTATTAAAAAATTTTAATTTGGTATAACATTTGTGTTAAAATTTTGAAAGTATGAACCAAATCGGTCATATTTTTTAAGGACAACGACCAAAATAAACACTTTGAAAGTACAATGACAAAAAATGACCAAAACAAATAGAACTACAAGACCAAAATGAATGTTTTGAAAGTATATGGATGAAAATGAACCAAAGTAAAAAATACAAGAACCAAAATAGTATATAAATTGTTTACTCACCCTTTTGAGTTCATAGACAAATTAAAAAAAAAAGGTTTAAAAAATAATTACTTTTTTAGTTTTCAGAGCAATGCCTTAAAATGTATAAGCTTAAAATGAAAACCAAAAACAATATGTATAAGCTTAATTGAGTATCAGACAATGCCATAAAAATGAAATTAAAAACATTCTCTAACTAATGATAGGGGCAAAAGTGAGTTTTCCCAAAATTATTTTAAATTGCTATTTTCACACAAAGTATCAATTAGCTCTAACATTCTACTTTTAGAAAGTGGATCCTAAATTTCTTTTTATAGTTATTTTTATCTTTCTACTTGTATTATCCACATGGCATCTATGTATTATTGATAAAAGGGATAATGACAAATTTAACCTCTATTTTACAAATTATATTTTTATATATTTTTCAAATAGTTTCTTGAAATTTAAAAATCATATACTTTTTAGGATGTATGTTTTAGTTATTACGTTGGAGCAACTTTTTTTCCCCTTAATTTAGTCCCTCTTTTTTAACATTTTTCAATTTAATCTATTATTATTGGTAAATGTTAAAATTTACTAATGATTATAAATTGATGTAAATTTAGAGGATGAAATAAGTAAATCTAAGAGAGAAAAGTTTTGATCTTCTCTCCTAAATTTCTTAAAATTTGGTAGAAATTTCGAATTTTCTTGTTATGATAATTTTTTTCTTCTTTAAATTTCATCCACTAATTAAGTAAAATGACATATAAATTTATTATCAGCTAATTTTAACATTTACCAACCATGATGGATATGGATTAAATTGAAATGTGTTAAGACATAAAAGACTAAATTTAAGTTTTTTAAACAATAAGGACTAAATTGAAAAACTATCCAACTATATATTCAAAGTTATAAAAAAACAAGATTGAATTAAAACATATCTCCAGCTTTAATTTTAATAGAATCTATATATTTTTTGATCGAATGCATTTCCTATCCTATCCTATCCTCCGATTTCATTTTTTTAATTATTAATGAAATTTTCGTAATGATGAGAATGGAAGAGGTCATCCCGACTCCCCCTCCTATTATCATCTCTACTTTATATATATTTTTCTCTCTATAACATATATTTTCAACCTTATATAACTTTTTAAAAATAGAAAATTAGAAATGGTTATCTATTTTTAGTTTTTTTTAAAAACAAAAAAACAAAAATAATTATTAAACATGCATGGTTTTTATTAAAAAAAAGCAGAAAACAAAAAGAAAAAGACTAAATTAAAAATTGAAATTGTTAAACAAGCCTAAGCCTAAGTTTTCCATTTTGTGCCAATATATTTCTAATTTCAAAAAAAAAAAAAAAATCCATCCATTTAATGTTTACGTGGCACTCACAATTCACTCTAAATTTTATGGGTTCGGTTGTCAAAATTTGCCCATTCAACACGGTTCAGTTGTCATATTACACTACATTATAAAGTGTGCAATAAAAAAATTATTAAACATATAATTTAAAAAATTTAAATGAAATTTAATTAAAAAAATTTTTAGTGCGAAAAGTATGAGGTGAAGATTGTCGATTTAGTACTTTTTTTTTTCAGTACGATTTGATAAAGATTTAGGTATTGGAGATTGATAATGTAAATAAATAGAGACCAAATTTCTAAAATTTTTAATTTTTTTTTCCTTATAAAATCTAAAATTTGTAATTGAATGGAAGGAAAAATCATTTATCAACAAACCCTAATAATTTTAGGATTTCGAAACAATTTGACGCTGTGGCTGCTGGTCATCTAGTCTTGTCTGGGCACGACGTGTCGCGTCTAACTTGTACGGCTCGCCTATCCGTCATGTCGCTTTCATCATTAAATCTGGTTGGGCCCCACCAATAGTTTGGTCTGTTGGACATGTAAAGCAAAAAAGAAAATAAAAACAAAATTATTATGGTAAATTACAAACAGGTTCATGTCGTAATTCATCAAATTTCGTTAGTCAAGTCACTTTACTATTTAATGATGACGTGGCCATTACGTGTCAAATAAAACTTGGGAAAAATTTCTGGTCCTCAGAGTCCTCGGACACATGTTCTAAAAGAAATGGGAGTAGTACTAGAATTTTTCCCTAAACTTGTTACTCAAAATAAAATTGGTTGGGTCTAAAATTGGGCAAGATTCTGAGTTAAATTTTAAAAAATTTGTACGGATAAATAAGTGAAGGATATATATATAATTTTTCTTTTTAGCAAAAATAGGTGAAGGAAATTTGGAGGTGAGTTTTAGGGAAAATTTGTGAGATAGCCGGGAAAAAGTAAGGTAACCAAAATAAAAAAAAATAAAAAGTGAGAATCGACGGAAGGAAATAAATTGTACATTATCAAGGACTATAAGACACAAAATTAAAAGTTTAAATACCTATTAGATGCAATTTAAAAGTTCAATGAAAGTGTATGAACTAATTTTATAATTTAATCATATTTTATTTCTTTTAATGCATTTATTTTCTATAACAAATTTTATTTGACATCTCATAATCATGTAATCTTTAAATTATATCGTCATTATACCACATAAATACTGAACTAACAAGTGATATTAAAAGCTTAAAAACTAAATGGTTATAAATAAAGCTTAAAAACTAAGTTTGTAATTTAATCAAATTATTATTATTATTATTATTATTTTATTTGTGACCTCACTATATTATTGCTATTTTTTTTTCTTGGAGGAAATATTATTGCTAATTTATTTTCAACTGTTTAGATTGCTTTATCTCGAACTCAAAAAATTCCATGAAAAAATAGTTATATTGTTTTGAGGAAAATATAATAAAATAATTATTTTCTCAAGAAAACACAAAAATAATTATACTTTTTCATTTAACTCCTTAAATAATATAATGCATTTATTTATATGTTTGAAAAAATTGAAAACCAGACCTTGAATAAGAAATGAGTTTTTGATTAAATTTTAAAATGTTTCGTATAAATAAAAAAAAAACATAACCAAATGCTATATTTTTCGAACACTATAAATAAAAACGAGAAACTAGAAAAAAAACGTTACTAAGACAGTTTTTTGATTTCTTATTTTTAAATAATAAGTAAAAATATTATTTTTGTCCTTTTTAATTATAAAAGATATAATAAATACTAAAAAATCAATATAACATCATAGTTTAAAATATTTTATTATTTTTTTAAAAAATATTTTTAATAAAAGTTTGATACCATGATACTTGCAATAACAAGAAAAGTATATTTTTTGAAAAATAAATCGCTCGCTAATATGCACACAACCAAATAGCTAACCACGAACCATTTTTCCATTCCACAGTTATTCGGCAAATCACAGTAAATTGTTCACCCAATCATGGCTACGTCCAGGCTTATACGATGTGCGAGTTCTACCACGATTTTGGAATAATTCCATGGACATACAATTTTGTCAACAATAATCATTGTCTAGAGACTTCGACAAAAGCCACCTCCCTTCTAGGAACCTAGGAATATATGATGAAAAACCTCACCGATACTCACGAGAAATGATGGCCGACAACGCCCCACAACCCAAGATCTCGTCCCTACCTCTCTGCCAATACACTATTGCTCACACCTCTAGGTTTTGCCACTTGCCCGCCGCTCAAAGTTTGTGCAACAACACAACCAAAAATCCAAAGCGAAAATAAGGTTTATAAAGAAAATACGTCTTGGCGTTGAGACATTGTCGATAGCATTTCAACCCTACAACACAAAAATAAACAGTTGCGGCCCTTCACCTTTTCTTTGATTTTGCGAGCTCCAAGACATTATGTACCACATCTCAACACTGTCCTCTCATCAGCAAGCTTTACAGCAATCTTTTCTATTCCTCTTCTCTCCATCCTCCATTGTTTCTTTACCTAGTAAGAAGAAACATATCTATGTAAATTTATAATTAAAAAAAGAAAACCAAAAACAGATCTACTTAAAAGAAGGAATAATTTTCAAGTCTTTAAACAAAGGTCTAAAATGTTCATGTCTCTGTCTCTATACGACGTGTGATGTAATATTCTAAAAATAAAATTAAGATAAATTATTGTAAAAATAATAGCTAATGTTTTTTTTCTAAAAAGCATAAATATATATATATATATATATATATATATATATATAAACAAAATAAAACGAATTAACATGGGTCTAAGCAGGCGAGTGCTATATTTAGTCCATCAAAGTTTTGGTAAATTTGGATCATTATTAATTTAAACATGTTTATTATTGAATTCATTTGTGTTAGAAAAACCAAAGATAAATATAAGATTGGTTTTTTTTTTTAATAAATCACAAATTTAACCCTTAATCTTTTAATTTTGTGTGTGATAAATCTGTAAATTTTTAAAAATGTCTTTTAAGTCGAGGATTTATTAGGCACAAAATTTAAAGTCCAAAAACTTATTAAACACAAACTTAAAAGTTCAGAAATCAAATTTGTAATTTAACTATCATGATCATTGAACGGAATTCTCTATTATTTTGATCAAGATTCTCCGCCCACCCATATGATCATGATATCGTTATCATTGTTAAAGAAATATATCATATCATTCGCTCCGAGCAAAATGAAGAATTTTATTCTTCATCTTTTGACGTGCACGTGAAAAACATGCTTGTACTAGGTAATTTATTCGAAATTTGATCTTTTACCTTATAAGGAAGCTTCACAACTACTTTTGATATTTAAATTTATTACTATTATTTTTCCTGAAAAAATTATTACTATTATTTTTTTAGAATATAACCTTTAAATTTAATATACATGGGTTGTTTTCTTTCTTCAAATAAAATTTCATCTTCTTATAGCAAAATTTCACTAACATGTGCAAGTGGTTTCAATTTTTGTTTTTAACGTTTGAAAATTTTCAATTCCACCTTCAAATTTGTTTTAGCAGAATTTTGTACTTAAATTTAGTTAATTTCATGATTAAATTTTCGTTATTCACCTCTCTAAGTATATTACCAATGGCCAACCTGCATTTAATTGGTTGAAAATAATAATCTCCTCCACTAATTGAAATATTAAAAAAAAATGTTACACTAATCATGGATCAGGCTTTTCTTATGGAAAGCTTTAAATGATTTTCTTCCTACTATGGAGATTTTATGTAGGAAGGATTTGGATGTGTTACCTTATCGTCCTTGTTGCTCTTCAAAGGTTGAATAGATTATCCATTCTCTATTCGATTGTAAGCAAGCCCAATCCCTTTGGCTTCGAATCCTTTCCTCGGCCCCTACTCCCATCCATTCTCGTATTTCTTTCTTTGATCATTGGGAGAATTTGGTTTCTTATCTGCGTAAATAAGAGCTGGAACTTGCTGCAATTTTATGCTGGTCGATTTGGAATGATAAGAATAAAATAAATCAGAACCAAGCTATCCCTGAGTTAAATCAGAAGTGTGAGTGGATTAATACTTACGTGCTTTCGATCGGTCGTCAATGAAACTCTGTTCTATGTCATCAGGTTGTGGTCTCCACTGTTGGTTCCTGGCAGCCCCCCACATGTGTTAAGTTTGAACACCAATTTTTTAATCCACGATTCAAATGGGAAAATTCTCTCTGCAGCTTCTGCTCTTTCACAATTCTCTCATCCTCCTTTGTTGGTTGAGCTTCTTGCCATTCTTGAAGGGATTCATTGAGCTCTTTCGACGAGTTGCTCTCGATTACTTGTGGAATCGGATTCTCTGGAGGTAATTTCTCTCCTAAATCACCTTGTGCCGTCTCTTGGTCTTGAAGGGGTGTGGACTCACGACATCAAGCTTCTAGTGACAAATTTTGAGTTCGTTCAATTTGTACATGTTCCTCGCCATTGCAACCGCCTTGCCGATTTGCTTGCTAAGCGCTCTTTGTCTTCATGTTCTTGGTTTCACGAAATTCCCCCTTGGTTGCTACATATTGGGGAGATTGATGTAATTTCACCTTTTGCCCACGTGGCTTAATAATATTTCTCTTTTCTCAAAAAAAGAAAAAAAGAAAATCATCACTCATGGCTCGCGAATATAAAATTTTATAATAATTGTTTTTTTAATAGATTTGTATTACAAAAATGATATAAACTAACCATCAATTATATTAATACAAGTCCTATGCAAAGTCATACAGTTAAAAACATCAGTTATACTAAATGACATAAAATAAATATGTATTTATAAAAATATAATTACTTTTTTCCAAAAATGTAATAAAAGTAGTTTTTGGTTAGTCTCTTAACAAGTTTGCAATTTATATTATTTTTATAAAATTTTAAACTTAATGTTATATATAAAAATATTTTTTTTTGTGTTATTTTTTTTATTCTTTAAGAAAAAATAATTAGTTAAATGTTATTTAGAATATTATTTAAAACGTGCGATCAAGCTTTGAAAGAATATTTTGTACCTTGATTGGATTGCAAAGACAATATAAAAATAATTAAAAGATCAAAAACACAGAATCTGAAATAATTTTTAGGATATTTTTTTAGTACGAGGATAATTATTTATGTAGTAAATGGAAAAAAAATGGCTTTCCACATGATATTTGGTGGCTCCTTTAAATTCTAAATTTGAGAAAACACATTCCAAATCTCGATGGAACTAAGAAAATATATAATGTTTAAAGATACAAATAATATTGTTTAAAAAGAAAAGATAAAAAATGAATAAAAAATAAATAAAATAAACTGAACATTTGAGAATAAAAAACTCCTGCTATCATGGACATTCGACATTCGGCTCCTTTATTTAAAATTGATCACCGAATTCGTAGGGTAACTATTTTTATTTTTATTTCTATTTTTAAAAGATCAAAATTTAAAATTTTAAAATTAAAAAGAATTAGTTTTTAAGTTCTCTTTTCTTTTTAAAATTTTACTAAAACCGTATTAAAGAAATTAGGAACAAACAAACATATTTTTTAAAAATAAAAACTAAAAAAAATTAATTATCAAATGATGCCTTAATTTTATTTATTTAATTTTAATAATTTATTTTTCAAATTTAGTATAACATTATTTATTAAATAAATAGTTTAAATATAATATTTGTTTGTAAACTTTATCAATATTTTTCTTTTATTTTCGTCTCTAAAATTCAGAGAAATTTTATTTTGGTAGTTAAATCAATTTTTGAGACTTCTATCTTCCAAGTTCCAACTTTTATTAAAGTTCATTTTTAGTCTATCATAAAAATCTTAGGTATAGTTGATCGAAAACATGACTAATCTCATTAATTAATTCTATCTATCATATCCCATTTATTTTTTCTACAAAGACTATATATGGAACATAATAAATTTTTGAGGACTAAAATTAAGATTTTTTTGAAAAGTGAGATTAAAATCAAGATTTTAAATATTATAATACCAAATAAAAAGTAGATAAACGTTTTAGAAACAAAAACCGTTAAAAGTTCAGGGATCAATGAAAATAGGTTACAGTTGTATGACCAAATTAAATATCATATTTAAGCTTAAATATAATTTTTTTTTGTTAGTACAAAATATCAATTAGAGTTATGTTCGCTTTGACAGCTTAAATATAAATATTATTTTTCAACAAATTTCATTCTCACGTACGTTTTCTTATTTTTTAGATATTTATTTTCCAAGCATTCAATATTGATGTCAGCATATAAGGGTCTCAATTAATGGATCGAAAAGAAATAAAAATTAGTGATTCTTCTTCTTTTTTTTTTTTTGGATAAAACGGTGAAAGTTTTATAAAACGGTGTTATGATACAATAACAATGTTATGATTGATTGATTTAATGAAGATCTTGTTTCTATTAAATGAAGATTTCTAAGAAAATTGTCCTAATGAAAATACATTTAGGTCATGTTGAATAAGAATAAAAAAAACGAGAATGAATTTTTGTATTTACCAAATTATAAGAATGAAATCAAAACTACTGAAAATATGAATACAATTCTATTTTTCATTCGAAAGATTCCGAGGTATACACTTTCACCGTTTTTCGTTCCTCAATCCTCTTCATTTCTTATTTGTTTTTTATTATTAATTTTGTATTTTTAAAACGAAATCAATGTATTAATTCACTATGTACTAAAAATAGTATTTATTCACAATTAACGAGTCTACAATTTTTTTAGTACAAAATTTACTCATATAACTTTCATTTATATATAAAATAAATTTTAATTAGATTTCTATATTAAATTTATATATCAACTAAATTTAAACAAAATGAATATATTTGTTACTTTGCAAATTAAAGTTTGATATGATTAAATATGTAATTTATAATAAAATCTTAAATTCAGACGAAATATGCTAGCATATAAAATTAATAGAAGTTAGAGTTAGGGTATAATATAGCATAATAAAGATTTTTTTTAGTTCATGTCAAAGAAAGATTAGCCTAAACATAGTTCAATTCATCTATTTCCAATTAAAATAGGGTAAGTTCGAATTCTCATATCATATATTGTACTAATTAGAAAAGGGATTTTATCGTAACCTCCAGACTTTCTACAGTAATACCTTACATAATGAATCTAATAGCTTTGATAGGTATAATAACAGTACTATTTGGAGCTACTTTAGCTTTTGCTCAAAAAGATATTAAGAGAAGTTGGTCAGAGCACCGCCCTATCAAGGCGGAAGCTGCGGGTTCGAGCCCCGTCAGTCCCGATGGATACAAATCTAATAAAAAAATACATCAATTCAGCTCTTCCTTTCCTCTGAAAGAGAGAACAAATAATATAACTTAATTTTATCCCAAACAAACGGGATCTCTCTTATTTTTTTTTCCACATTTTTCACAAGGAAAATTTGATAATTTTTCACAAGGCTAGAAATAATTTTTTTTTATCCTTATTTGTTATATTGGTATCCATAATTTCATATTCAAATTTAATTATAAATAAAACAATTATTTTAAAGTTTGTCGTTTCTAGAAAGCCATATTATTTTATGATCTCTTTCGACATTTGAATAAAAAAGTCATGACAAGGTGTAAATTACATTTGATTCCTAAATTTTTAATATTATATTTTTTCTTTAAATTTACAAAACATCTATTTTAGTTTATAAAATTATAGGTTTATTCTATTTTAACTTTTAAGAGGTATATTTTAATTGTTTGGACTTTCAAAAAAAAAATAATCATTTTGATCATTATTCTTTTTCTTTTTTGTCAATTTTTTTATCAAGTGAATGACACGATTTTTAATATGTATATTGTTTATCTTGATATAGATAAATATTGAAACTATATAGAATTGGTATATAATTAGGTAACAATATAATATAGTAAATACTAAAATAATTATTTTTAGATTATTACTTTATAAACACAATAATTTCATTCTAATAACTTTTAGCTAAGAATCATAGTTTTTTCTTCGGGGATCAAATATGCATTTTATATTCACTTGAGTGTACCAAAATTTCGTTACTCTTCATAATTAAGTAATATAATATTATCTTTCTTATAAAATTTATTTTTTTTTAGAATATTACATTACAATGGGGTAAAGATTTTGAATCTACACTTTTTAAGGGAGTAGAGATACTTTAATAAATGGTATTTATGCATTGCTACCATTGTGATTTAAAATTATCTAATTTTCTTATGATTTGAAAATTAGTACTAATATAATCATTTACTATTATTACTTAATATATTATCAAATAATTTTAAAAAACAAAGAATTGGATTTGTTTTTCCAAATTTTATTTTATTGCTTTTCCAGCAAACCTCACAGTTCATGACACCACAACTTGAGAAACTGGGCCCACATTACAGCTGGCAGATCTGTCAGTCCAGCTCTTTTTATTGGTTTTTTTTACTTTTTTTTGGGAAGATTTGAAATTTATTTTTCAATCATTTGAAGAACTATGAATGTGTTTGGTATCCAAAGATACAATTTATCTTTTTTTTTTTATTCCAATGCTCATTTTCTTATGGTGTTATTATTATTTTTTTCATGTCAACTAATCTTACGGGACAATCGTCCGATCCTACAACATTTGATGTCGAGAAACACATAAGAATTACTAATTCTTAAAGTAGATGGCCATCAGGATAACCTCTTAGTTGCTAATTTTCTTATGTTATTTAACACAACGTATAAGATTCATTTAGCGAGATTGCATATTTTATTATTTTGGATTAAGTTCTTGTATTTAGTGAAAGATACTTTTTCTCGGTGCATCATTTGAATAACAAGAAGAACTATGCTTGATAATGTTAGATCTTAATTTGTTCCTTTTTAGTACAATAAATGGGAATGCAGATTCGAAGTCACGACCTTTTAATTGAATATAAATATTTAAACCAATTGAGTTATGTTCAACTTGATGTTGGATCTTAATTTCTAATTATTATGAATTTTAAAAATTATATTGTAAATCTAATTGGTTCCGATTAGTTGCATGATCGAAATTTAAAAAATGATTATTATGTTTGCATCGCACTGTCCTATTTTGGTGACAAAAATGCATAATTTAAATTCCAAAACGTATTCAAAGCTTTTAAAAGTTTAAAAACTAAGTCATGAAAGTCTTCTTAATATATATAGTTAGTTGGTTAAAAAGATTAATTAATTTGATATTATATACATATATTTTTTTTTAAAAATGTAATCCACATATAATTATGATTTGACGTGAAAAGCATGAATATAAGATAAAAGTGTTAATTATTAAAAGAAAAGAAATGAGAAAAAGTTGGCAGACAAGATCAAATTTCTTATTTTCTTTGTCGAATTTGTTCTGCCATTTTTTAAGTTGTCCGTGTCCCCAAGAAAAAGAAAAGTTTGCTAGTACCAAGATTCTCTGTGTTCTTTAGTTATTGCCCTTCTGGTTTGAAACCTGATTTAAGAGCATAAGAACCAAAAAGAGAGAGAGAAAAAATCTTACTTCTTTTTTGGATCAGCAACTTTGAGGTACGGATTGAACTATCAGCTTTTGGGACGATAATATGTGTTTTTGTAATTGTCGACTAAAACATAGTGTTTATGCAAGGATATGCACAACAGTGTATTTCAGGTTGCAGCTCGAACTCGGCCTCCGGACCGATCTGAATACTTGGGCGGACCTGCACAAAAAAGTGAGCACTCCGACGATCAAGTCAGTATAGGTCGGATTCCCAGTTTAGTTCGAGGTCAGAAATCATCGTACCTGATGGTGGAGTGAAGTCCTCTACTTATGGGTGGTAGTCCCGCTAATCTCGCGACGGTTACACCCGGTAATCTTGGGACCGTCGGTTACACCCGGTAATCTCGGGACCGACGGTTATACCCGATAATCACGCCGCTGACAGTAGCTCACATCGGCCCCCACCGAGCTTCCCGGTAGGTCGGACCTCGGCCAGGTTCACCTCGGCCCTCATACTTAGCATCTGTCAACGCTAGTGGTGGTAATCTCGGCGGTCCGAACTGAGGCATGGGCACCAATGGCTGTCATCCACGTGTCCAGGGTATTCCTTCCCCCAAACACATAGTTTAATTGATTAAATGATTAGTAACCTCCTTACAATTCAAATCTTTACTTTCATAATTATAACATTAAGAGAAAGCAAGCAAAATAGTTAAAAAAATATTTTGGTAAAAAAGTGTTACACTTATGCTTGATTGATAGGTTTATAATGTGTAAAAGTGTTGTGACCTAATGGTGACTTTGGATATCTCGTGGAGGAGTGGCGCATGCATATATGACAAAATAAAACAAGCACAATTTTTTTTTAGTACTAAACAAGCACGATTAATTGCAAATATAGCAACAATGTAATATTATAGATTTTTAAATATCGAAAAAAAAAAAGTAAAGGCAAGCCCGAACTCATCCACAAAGGACTGACAGTATTGCAACGTCTACGACGATAGACTTCTAGTAATTATGTAAAAGTTTCTAAATAAGCGTGAAAAACTAAAAGAAATTCATATATTTGTAAAATTATAATCTTTTTGCTATATTTGTAAATATGGTAATGTGAATTTCTATGCGTTGAAATTACCCTTATTTTTAGATAAACATTTACTTTTATAATAAGAATTTGAAAGAAAATTAATCAAATACTTGATTTAAAATAAACGTACCTTTATGTTTGTGTGTGTCTTTTAATACAAATTGTGGAATGAAAATTTGAACTCACGATCTTTTAGTCAGAAATACAGAACGAATTACCTTAACCAATTGAGATACGTTTAAACTGGTGTGTAGTTGAGTTATTTAGTACAACCGTATAGGTAAAACACAAGTTCATTAGTTTTAGATTTTGCTTCTAAACTCGGCACTTGTATAAAATTTCACAGTAAACTCTCAATTTCATTAATTGGACTCTAAGGTTAGAGAATTGTTGTAATTTTACTTTTTATTCCATTTCTGCTGATTTACCTACTAATTTTAACATTAAAAAAAGCAATGTAAAAAATCTCCAAAGATTCATTAATTTAATGAAAATCAAACTGTACACACAATTAAATTTTGATGAATGAAGAATAATTGATCACTGCATAACTTTGCTTAAAATAACGTTCACACAAATTTCAAGAAAAATTTAAATAATGTGAATGAATAGATAAGTTTATTGATTTCTGCAATCCTGAGGCGGTTCGAGGTGATATGAAGCCTTACACGGTTAATACTTTATTTCAATGTTCTTTTTCTTAAATTAATTAATTCTTGAATATCTTTTGTCAATTATTTTCTAATAATCTAATTTGTAAATCAAACCCAAGTATTTGTATGAAATATGTGTCCATTGCTTTCTTTCATTACAATTCATATTAAATTGTTTTATTTCTTTTCAAAAAAAATATTCACTACTAGATTTATGACTTCTGTGTTGGGAACTAAGATTACAACTCATTCATCCCTTAATTGAACTATATTAGATTTAGTACCAAATAATTTACGAAAAAAACAATAAACTTTATTAAAATCCTTAGAGTAAACTAGCCAACTTATATCATGTTTTTTGCCGTTATATTGACAATTTTGATTAGAATGAATATTAGAAAAATGTTTAATTTTCATCTTTGGAAAATTAAATAACTTTATTCGATGAGATATTTTTTCTACCAATAAATCAATTAATTTATAATCAATATTTTTCCATCTTCCTTGATCATATATATTATAATTAGAATGCAAGTAAAACTTTCATATATATTACAATTGACATCAGTTTTTCTATTCCTTCTTTTTTTCTTAAACTCTTCATATCCAGATTCATATTTCCTTTTAGACATATTGATATTCTAAGTAAGTAAAATCTAAACAAATCTACAATATTAAGGTGTTGAACAATCAACAATATATGAAAATTTTTTTTTAAAAAAGTAAAAGAATTTGAATGAAAAAACCTAGAATTTTGAAGCTGTTAGATTGATTTGAGCAAATAATGACTTCTATCCTAGCAATTGATAATCACATACACAGAAGATGAAACATGAAAAGTTTTGAGGGGGAGAGCATTAAAGTTAAAATTAGTCTAACATATCTAATATATATTTATTGAATTTTTTCAAAGAGAACTTAAAAAGTTTTAATTGTGAAAAAAATAAATAAAAAGATAAGTAATACAGAAGCATCTAAACTTGGGAGAGTTAAAGTTATATTAATGGTCGGGAGTTTAAAGGAAATTTGAATGGAATTGTGGAGAAAAAACAAGTTAACAAATTTGAAATAGTATCAATTTAAAAAATTTATGAGCTCATTACCTATAGATTATTTATTTTTAAGAGAATTATATATATTTTTAGTTTGTATTTTTAATATTTAAATAAAATTTATGATTATGATTATGTTTTATATTTTAAATTTTATTTATAATTAAAAATTAAAATAAATAGATAACAATATTATAGCATATATTATATTTATATGAAAAATATGATGTCCTTCTAGAACTGGGGTTCTTAGATGATTGTCTTACTCGTCTATAACTTAAGCCGACCCTATTGCAATCACAATCTCTAATTTGTTTTTCAGATTCTTTCTCTAGTTTGTTCTCGAGGTTGAATTTTCGACGTTTTACCTATTGAAGAATCAATTGATATTTTAAAATCTTAAAACAATGAATTTAATAAAAAAACCAAACTTGTATTCTTTATAAGTGTTTGGTATCAGATTTTAAAATTGAATATCAATTTAAAAAATTTGGAGTACGAGAGTTTGGACCTTCGACCTCTAGGAAAGGAGTAAGTGTCTATTACCGTTGTGAGCTATACTCATGTTTGCAAACATAATTTCATATTGTTAGAATTTGAGATATTTTAGATATACAAGGACAACATCTTTATTGATACAAGACATTTTAGGTGAAATCAAACATAAAACAATAAGTTTACTGAAAAATAATATCATAGTTGAAATATGAAAAAAAATGTTATATAGTCATATCGGTTTGTTGGGTGAATTTTTAGTATCTTTAGTTGGATTTTAAAAATCTACGATAAGTCAGATATTTAATGACAGTCTCTAATTTATTTTCACACATGGTAAACAGTAACTGAACCATCATTATTTGTGATCCTTTAATGACAACCTTACAAGAGAAATTATAGGTATAGAAAGAAAGCTTAGATGTTTACTTTTTAATATCGTGAATATCTAAACCAAACCAATTTACACACTCCTCAACTAATTTAATAAAATAGACTGCAAGATCTTACAAAATACGACTATGGAAAGATACTAAAATTTATCTTCTAAATATGTCGGCACGGTACGTAGATATTAAGAAAGAGATTAGTACTTTGCAACACACCCTTATCTCATTATTGTAGCCCCAATATATCTTCATAAAATTCTTTACTTAAGCTTTGATCGAGTTTCTTCGATATTTTGATTTTATTTGATAATTAGACTTTAACCTAACCTTTTTAGTTTGACTTGTGGACCATATTCTACCAATATTTTACACATTTCATGTCTTTGACTATGAAATTGACATTATATGGTAGAAAAAAATGGCGACTTTACATATTTTTTACAAATGATTTAATAAACCTCACACATCAATCAATCATTCTTTATTATTTTTCAATTAATCAAACTTACCAATGTTTTTTTTTTGGTTATATCATATTGATCATGACTAATTTTAATCCAATCAAACACTACCATTTTAGAAATTTGATTTTTGTAGTATTTTTATGGCTACCACTTTGTGGAATATTCCCTTAAGGTTGGACCTACATTAGTAAAACATTAAATATTAAATTATATAGTTTTGGAAGATTGGATTTGGGATCACTTTTGAAGTTAAGAAAAATACAATTTCCAAATCATTTGTTATATTCATCTTTTATCTTCATCCATGGTTAAAACGGAGTTTCAAACATCAAAATTTCATTTCTAACCTGTCAAAAATTTAATAGTAGCCAATAAGAGATAAGTACTGATTGGTCAGCACCAACCTTAATTCCTACCTATTTACAAGTTTTTGTGTTATTATCAACTTATGTCTTAGGTTTTATTAATTAAATACATCTATTTTTTTTATCAAATTAATGATTTTAAACTCACAACAAATAAAAAAGATTAGTTTGTTTGACTCAAAATGTACTATTTTAAATATATTAGAGATATTCTTCGATTAAAGTTTTTAAATAAGATAATTAATGTTAAAAAGAAAAGATCAATTTCCATTTATACCCTTCAAATCCTGTCTATCAAAACTACCCCAAGAAATATCAATATTTCAGCTACGCCCTCCCACCTAGTCCAGGAAATTGACGGATTTGACCTGCTCAAATGACCTATGTTTTAAAATATATCTTTCCTATGACCTACTTAAAATATTTTTAAAATGTCAAGCCACGTGAAAAGACTATTATGTCCCTTTTAATTTTCCTTCTATTCTCTTATTTTGTCTCTTTTCCTACTCTCAATTTTAGATTTTCGTTGCTTTCTTCACAGTTTTTGAATTTTTCATTTTAGAAAATTGAAAGAGAGATTTACAGTTGGAAAAAAAATGGAAGCCAAACAGTGTCTTGACAGAGATTTACGATTAAGATAAATTATTTTTTTTTTTCTAATTTTGGATAAAATTTTTTTTAGGTTCATTGAAATTAAAATGGGCATAATATCGGACTTGAATCATGACCAAGATTCCATAAAATCTCCCTTTTTTTTTAATTTGGATTCGTTTAAATTAAATGATCATAAATTTTGAGCAAGATTCATGCAATTTCATTGAGGTTTTTTTTTTGTGTCGTTGTCCTCGTCTTGGGTTCGTTGAAATTAAATGGGCATAAATCTCGGTTAGAATTCATGCAATCTTACCCCAAGTTCGTTAACTATAAAAAATAAATGAATAATCATTTTAAGAAAACTTAATCTTGATTCAACGATCCCCTCTAATACACTAGATACTCTCGTATTTTGATGAAAACTTAATCTGGGTTGTTGATGTTAATTTTTTAAAAAAGAAATAAAGAGGAGTGATTTCTATTTGCAAATGAGATCAGAATTTTTTGGTTTATTGATGAAAACTCGGGGGACTTTCGCCCCAGAGATAAACTAGTAGTAAAAGGTGAGGCTAAAAATTGAGTGAATTTTGTCCGAAAAATAAAACAGTAGCAACAAATTGAGGCCAAAACTCGCCCGAAAAGATTGGTTCACGAGCGAGTTTTTTAACTTTTTGGGCAAGGTCAAAGTTTACGATATATACATTATTTGTTATATTTTTTTACAAATGTTCATCTTGGTTTGTTGGGCACTAGTGTAGCTAGCATGTCCTATGCTAAGGTTCATATCTTATACTTAACTAAGAATGTTTAAACTTTTTCCTTAATTTGTTATATACAATAATGGTATGAAATGAATAAGAAAAATAAATATAAAACCAAGTGACCTAAAAGGACATCTTTGAAAATAAATACCACTCATGGATAAAGAGGAAATATGGCAAACAATGGGGGCCAAAATGGGAATTTTATTCCATAAAATGCCTTCAAATTTTGTTAAAGGGCCCAACAATAGCTGATCCAGGCCCAAAACTTTTCAGTATGGATGATAGGCTGGTCCAAGAATCTGTCATCAACTCAACAAATTTATATTAAACAATAGCTAAAATATAGTTTTAGTCCTTGAAAACTTACCTTTTGTGGACATGGTGGATGACGTGTACGAATCATGTGACGGCACGTGGTACATTCAAATAAATTCAGAAATTATTTAATTATGAATTTTTCCTCAATTTCCACAAATTTGTCTCTAATCTCCTCGATCACTCTCAATCCCTATAATTTCCCAATTTCCACCAATTTCTCTAAATCTCACGGGCTCATATTTTGTTGCTCTAAATCCCATGGTCAAATTTCATCCATGAAATTCTATTTAAAACCACAAAATTCATCTTCCTCTACGCACCAATTATCAAAGCAAACATCTTTCCCCTTTCAAATTAGTTTGCTCTCAAACTTTTCATTCTCCCCGCACAAAAAGTTGTCCATATATATTTCCTTGTATTGCTTATTTTTATATACAATCCGGATTTTTGTGTTACAGTGTGGGTACTTGTGAGAAAACACAATTGGTTGGATCATGTGACAGTAAAAATGATTGTGAGTTTCTTTTTAGTCTAGGACAAAAAGTGGCTTGATCGGTGGTGTAATAAAATATCGAAGGAGTCTTGAGGAATGGTGTAGGAATTTACAACCAATTTCTGGTGTCATTTATTTCTCTCTACTTTTTCAATCTGTATATTTATCATTTATTTCTCTCTACTTTTTCAATCTGTATATTTAAATTTCGTTTGATTTTTGTTATTCTTAATTTATTTTTAAAATCTAAAAATTGGTACGCATCCTTATTCCCCTCTCTAATGTTGCCATACGATTCTAAATATAGTTAGAAGGTAAATTTTTGCTCCCACAATCACAACATTCACTTCTTGGTGAATTCAAACTAGCAATCATAAACATAAGTAGTATAACACTGATTTCTTGTATATTAGACCTTAACATTATCCAACACTAGGAGTATTAGCATTATAGAAGAATACTCCCAACTCTTTTATATCTTACAACATACCATCAACTATATAACTTACTCCCAATATATCCTCAACATCTCTCTATATGTTTAAATGTTTTGCATCCAATTTTTTATGGAAAAAAATCCCCGAGACTTATATTGCAAAAATAAGTAGAAAATAACTGAGAAATTTAAAGAAAACAATAAAATAAAGGAACACAATGATTACGTGAAAAACTTTAAACAGGCGCAAAAAACCACGACCCATGAAAAATTATTACAATCACACAAAATTCTCTCCCCGACTTCAATTACACCAAACACTTTCTCAAACCAAATACCGTTCAGTTAACCAAAGCTGGTATATCAGACTTAAAATATTTCAATTGGGATGATTAAAACTCAAGTTCATGAACTTCTTTTATATGAGTTGAAACACACATCCTCCTTGTATCTTTTCGATGTAAGACAACTTCTATTATTTAGTGAGCACACTATCTGTATCTTTTCGATATGCGACAAACTTCAATTATAATATTTTGCCAAAACCCAACAACTCTAACCTAGTAGAATCCCATGAAAAATTACTATGCTTAGTTCAACGGTCAAGATATCTTATTACTTCTCTAAAGGTTCGAAGAAAATTACACATTTTATTTCATTATAAGAAGTGACATAGTAATATTATATATAAACCACAAATCTAGAAATTACTAATGTGTGTTAATGTGTCCCAAATCATGAAAGAATGTGACTGTCCCCTCATAACTTTTGAATGCATAATTGAAATCTTTATGTGTGCCTTAGTAACCATTCGATAGAAGTTAAAAAATTCTCATATATCTAATGGCATAAAGTTACCAGCCACATTTTTCTAGTCTCCTCCAACCTCCTATCGTACTCATCCCCTTGATTCGTATACTCTTACCACACTAGTTTTGACGAGTTCATCCTTTTAATTACACCTTTGAAAATTTTCCTCGATTGTTTTACAAATCAAATCAATCCATTTTCAAAAGTTTGATTATAGATTTATCAATAATAGGTCTTCTTCTTGGGGTAGGTCTTCTTTTAGAGATTTGTTGTCGAGAGGAATGTCTTCTTCAAGGGGAAAGTCATTCTTGAAAGAGTCATCGTCGATGGGAAAGTCCATCCTCAATTATGAGGTCTTCCTTTCAGAGTAAATCTTCTGTCGTCGAGGGGAAGATCATTCTTGATTATAAGCTCTTCCTCTTGGAGTAGATCTTCCTTGAGCAAAAACTGTTGTGAGGAGAAGGTCTTCCTCGAGGGGAAAGTCATCCTCCGGAAAGATCTTAACAAAAAGATCTTGTGGCAGCGGAAGACCTTGAAGAGCTTTGAAGGTCCACCTAATTGCTGGGAATACTAGAGCTTCGAGAAACTATGCGAGTCATAGCTTGATTTGATAAGAATAACTTAATATGTATTTCCTACCGATGGTGCCATAACTTAAAATGTATTTCCTACCGATGGTGCCAACTGTTGATGCAATTTCTGTCTGAAGTTGATCTACCTAGTTTGAACTCATACTAACTTGAGTGTCGGAGTGCTCTATTTATTTTTGTAGATCTCGTCCTCCAGCTCGCTTTGTATCAGTTCGACCGTGAGGTCTTCCCTCTTGAGTTCGCTTGAGAGACCTTCCCTATTTCACAACAACTCACTAGGGCCCAACATAGGTCGCTCTACGACACTTTGGCAGATTTTTGCATCAACTAAAAAAGAGATTTTCAATGTTCAAAATTTAAGTGATTCTAAGTCTACACAACTCCTAAATCAACCTCGACTTAGAAATTTTATCAGCACGAGGAGGTTTGAGTATGCATTTTCCATCCTCGACACCAATAAATTCTTTTAGCCTTCATCTACACTTTATCCTCCAATTTTATCAATCTAGATCCTCCAATTTTATCAATCCAAATATAGATTGAAAAATACCTCTATGGGGAAATGAAAGTTAGTTCTTCAATCTTAGTTTTACATTTGATTAGTTTTTTAAAGTAAAATCTAAACTATATATAAACTCATAAAATATTTTCAAAAAAGAAAAAAAGAAAAGAAAAGAAAAAAAAAACTAAAAATAAATCTCCAAGTGCATTATGTAATTTCTGTATGTGGGCATTATTAAATTTTCATGATTTTTCAGAAGAGGCTCTTGAATCTTGATGACGACACAGCGCTCTGGCTTCCCGAGCTTTGAGAGTGAGACCGGCGAAACTCAGATCTGAAACCGGCTCCAAGATCTGAAACTCCGCCCCCATCCCCTTCCCGCCGGAGCATTCAGCTACTGTAAGCTTCGAATCTCTGAAAATTCCTGCTCCCTTCGCATTCCCATGCACTTTCCGTCTTCTAAATTGCATTTGTTTCATTTCATCGTCTGCGATATCTTATCTTATGTATCTTTCTTGCACGGCGTTTGATTTTGATTCTAATAGTGTGATTGTGTGCGTAACTTTCAAGTCACTTGTCTTCTAATTCAGGTTTGGGGAATTGATTGCTGGCGTGAACGTTGGAACTTTTACTAGTGTACTCTTTCTTTTCAGGTTTTGGCGATTTATTTTTCATTTGCGTAATTATTAAGTTCTGTAATCCGATTCGCAATGATTTTTCTGATCCAGATTAGGAGAAATGATTTCCTGTGAAAATGGAATATCCGTTTCCTATTTTCTTCCATTGTCTGTATATATTTTAAAGTTTTTTTTTTTTGTCTTTACTAATCCCTAGTTATTGTCTAATTTATTGGAATCTTAATCGAAACGAGATGCGGTCTGGTAACATATATCAGAAACAATATAATGTGTTACGAAAATGGATTCTTGCAACTTTTGATACTTGTGACCAACTCCCAAGCCTGGTCAATTGGGTTCCGTTTGCAAACTAATTAATTAGCCGTACAATCTTTAAGAATTTAGTTGATTTTAATTATTTAATGTCAACTTTGAAATGGTGATGGATTTTTGGCTCAAATTTTTAAGCAGGCTGAAGTATTTTCTACTCATTCATGATCACCATGTTGATATTGTTCTCAGCATTCATTTGGATTACCAAGTACCAACTACTTAGTTGAACTAAGATGATGATCTTGTGAATTTGTCTTATTGGTTCTAAAATCTTGAATTTAGAGAGATTTAGCAATTTTTTGAGACATAAATGACATCTTGCAGAATGCTGAAAAGATTTTAGCTGCACATTGAAAGTTGGACCAAGTTTGACTGCACTGAGTTTTTTTTCTTAACTAGCTAAGACATGTAGTGCCTACTTTTAGACGTTTTCTTGTAAATTCTGAATTTTTGATTTCTACTTTTTAACACGTTTGAGCTATTTCATTGTTACTACTAGAGAAACAGACAAGTATGTCTGCAAAACCGTGCCTTTTTTAAATTTATTTTTAATTTGGAGTTCTGACATAAATAGGTGCACAAGTGAATAACATCTACTTGATAATAGTATTATCAAATGTTGATGAAGTACTGTGACTTTGCAGGTTCCTACTATCACAAAAGCATGTCAAGGAGGCCAGTAAATCCTTCTCGACGTCTTGTTGATGGTGGAAGTCTTCCATTTGTGGGCTCAATACAGTCCAAGTCACGCTCATCGCCTTTACTAACCATAGGGCTTGTTGTGGTACTTCTCTTTGCTAACATCTTCATCTTCATTTCACTCTTCCCCCTCCCTCCGCTCTTCAAATGAAAAAGAATACTGAGAGATTCTTTGTAAGCGTTGAGGTTCCTTTTCTGTTTTTTTGCGTTGGTGGAGTGGGGTGGCGAGTGGAGGGGTAAAATGAGGAAATGACTGAAAAAATATTACCTTCTCTTCTCCTGGGAATAAATATTGTTAGCCACTAATTTTAATTTTCTGTGTTAAAAAATTTCAGGGTGCAATTCTTCTTATTGGATATTGTTATCGTCTATCAGGTCTTTATTATTGATCTCTTATCTCAACTACTTTTTAATTCAAAATCAACCCCCATTTTTTCTCTCTCTCTCTTTTTCAGCATCACCACCACCATTATCATCATCAATATGTTGTTCAGATCTATTTTAGGATTGCCTAGATGATCATTTTTCTATGTGCCCTTCCACCCCATTTTGCGCTCATATTCTACTGTCTTTTTATATTTGTGGATGGTAATTTTGAAGAAATAGTCTCTTTTTGATAGACCCTGCCCATAATTTATCATTGAATCTGCAACTTGATCTCAATAGCTCTAATTATCTTGAAATAGCTGATCTCCTACACTGCTTACTTTAATTAGTTGGAAAGAGAAAAATCACTAGATATCCTACACTGCTTACTTCAATTAGTTGGCAAATTAAAAAAGGATATCTCCTACTAGCAAAACTACGTGAAACTGGTAGCAAAGAAGTAAGAAAAAGAGCATATGCATGTTTTTGTGATTGTAAACATATCTGCCAACTAGGCTGATCTTCTTTTATCAATTTTTTTGGTGTTGATTATTGAAAATGCTCAGTTACTGAGGCTTCTATCATTCCATATTTTCTTAGTGTATTTACTGTATTTATTTGCTTATTCGTTGTCATTCTGCATTACAGGTGGATCAAGAAGCAATATAGAGGCTGTGAGTAAAGTTGAAGGTAAATATATGTTACTTATTTTAAGGAAAAGGTTTGTTTCATCAAAATTTCTAGTCTGAAATGCAATTATTTGTTTAAGAGGCAGTACAATTGTTTGTTTTTATTTTTCCTATTTTCTTTTCCATCAGGCGTTGAACTAGTCTACATGACTTGACTACTGGATGATGAAACTATATTACTGTACATTACCTACCCTAGAATGTATTTGCAATTTGCATACATTCTAAAGTGTTACTATATGAAGAAGTTTAGGTGAGATTTTAAAATGGCAAGACAGTCCCAAAGGTTGGGTCATGGGTGTTGTGGGTAAAAGTCCACTGCATTTGTCCAAATGGTTATGAGAACAGTGCCTTGGGGACGGGGGTTACTTTTGGTACAAATATTGATTTATTGACTCTCAATGATCAAATCTATTAGAGATAAGTGGTAGTCTCTAGCTTTTTAACCAAATGAACATAATGGCAACTTTGGAATTAGAGATTGCTATTCTACCTTCTAGGTCCTTTGCAATGTCTGTCTTAACAATCTTTGTTGAAGATCTAAACATTTAACCTTCCATTTGACAACGCGATCGGCTTTTGGGTCAATAGACTAGGTACCATCACCATCCCTGCCATCATTTGAGGACAAGAATTCTTTATTTATCGTTCACTTGTCCATGAAATGGGACCTACAGCTCTCTATCTCTTTCCACCTTTCGTACTAGGCACTCTCTCCCTCTCTCTCACACACACGCGCACACACACACACATTGTGATTTTGCCCTCCCACGCTCTATCATTGTGACTCCCTTTGTCTATTTCTTACTCTTTTGGCTTCTAGTACCTATGTTATTCCCTCAATTTTGATAATTGGGCATGCCCACTGTCCAGCCGAGCCTGCCCCTACCCTGATTTTGTTGAATTTAACTTTCCTATCTCTTCACATGAGATCATGGTGATTCCCACTATCTCTTGTCTCCTGCTTTTGTTGAATTTAAGTCTCTGTTTCGGGCTTCCCAATTTCCCAAACCAAGCTTCTTTATTTAATTTGAAAGCAAACATATTCAAAGAATTGTGTAGATTTGATATTTTTTTCTAATATGTTTTTATTTTTAGTTTTTAATTTGTTGTATGTGCATTGAGGCTCACACTTCGTTTGTATGCCTTGCACACTACTCTAATGTGCCTCATGCATTATAAACAGGGGAAGAGAATTAATGATTAATTTATCTTATACAGATCGATTTATTTTTTGTTTAATCACTAATAATAAAAAACTCATTTTTATTAATCAAGTACTATGAATATTGGGAATTTCTAAGGTTGAAGATCTCAAGCATATATCTGCAGGTGGTATATTGTGCTCATCAGAAGTACAACGAGCAATACCCATTTTAAAGAAAGCATATGGAGATAGCATGCATAAAGTATTACATCTAGGACCTGATACTTGTTCAGTGGTGTCTAAATTGTTAAAAGAAGACGATACAGAAGCATGGGGTGTGGAGCCCTATGAATTAGATGACGCTGATGCCAATTGCAGAAGCCTTGTGCGGAAGGGCATTGTGCGTGCTGCTGATATTAAGTTTCCCCTGCCATATAGAGCAAAGTCATTTTCTCTCGTCATTGTCTCAGATGCATTGGATTACTTGTCTCCCAGATACCTTAACAAAACTCTTCCAGAACTGGCAAGGGTTTCTGCTGATGGTGTTGCTATTTTTGTCGGTAAGCCCCTCTAAAAAGTTTAAATTTAAATCATTCAAAATTATTATTTTTTCCATGTACCTAATCTTGTTAAATAGAGGTTGATTATAGTATGTACTGTGGTGGGGGTGGGGAGGGTGTCCCCCAGCAGAAGGATAACACAAGTTACTGTTCCTCGGTGTTCCTTCACTTTCATAATTCTCTCTTTATCGACCAGTTTGTGATAAAATTGTATTATAATTCATGGAAGTCTTTGTTTTGCTTCTAATAATCTCTAGTTGTCCGTAATTCTTTTCTCAATCACTGCATAAGTGGTTATAAAAACCCAGTAGATTTCTTGAACGTCTCACCCTACAGCCTGACCTCAAATTAGTCTGTGTGTGTCAAGAATGTGTCTGGGTTATGATCTTGCAACTCTTGGCACATGAGTTGATTTTGATAGCAAGGAGGTTTACATTATTTGTTAAATCTCTTATTTTAGATTGATCCATTTCTATCATTCTTAACAATTACAATGACTAACCGTTCTCTCATAAGGGCAGAAAGTTATGATTTATGGTCTGATACCATCGGAAATTGAAGAGAAAAATTCTAGTTGCTCCTACCATTTTTTGGTTTAAATTAATCTATTTACTTCTGTTAGTCTAGATTGATTGATTGATTTTATTTGGTATTCTTCCTCTCTTTTCACTGCTGTTTCAATTTGCAGGCTTTCCAGGTCAGCAAAGGGTTAAAGTTTCGGATCTAACCAAATTTGGCCGTCCAGTAAGTACCTTTTCTTTCCTTTTGTATTTTTGGAAAGGTAGCTAGCATTAATTGAATTAAAAGACACTCTGGATGAAAAGATAGTTTTCTAGAATTTAATCATTGATTGGGAACGGTCTTTAAGTAGTTTGATGACTGAAACTTCAGACTGACCACAGATTGTGCTTGTCAGTCTTGTAATGGATCTAAGATTAGATGAACCATCAAATATTCCCATACATCCAAAGCGGGAATCGGTGAACGTGAAAAATATAGGCTGCTAGGAATAGTGCGATTTCAGAGTTTACATTCTTTCTTTTCCATGAAAGATTCAATTGAGGCTTGGTTGAGTGAAACGCTTCCAATGTCATTATCTAGCCTTCCAAAATAGAAGCGCTTGTACCTCCTATAACACTCATGGGACCCACTACTTAGCATAGCATCTACATTGAGAACTCGATACATTGTAGTGTATACGTCACTAGATTGATCACTGTAGGAACTACCCGTAATTATGAACTTACACACATCATTTCCTTTGCTTGCCCCAATTTTACTGAAAATATTTTATTGTGAAGGCGAAATTTCGAAGCTCGTCTTGGTGGATAAGGTATTTTGTTCAGACAAATTTAGAAGAGAATGAAGCAGTGATAAAGAAGTTTGAACAGGCTGCAAAAAAGAGGTCCTACAGTCCTGCTTGCCAAGTCTTTCACGTCAAATCCTTCTCTTGAAAAAACTCATAAACTGTAGTTTTCTGTAAGCTTATTTCCAACCCTGTTTTGCTTTGCACAAAGTGCTTAGTGTCTTTTCCTTTTTCCCCTCCTCTTTCTAAAAGCAACATGGAAACTGCAGAGCTCTAATTTCTGTTCAGATTGTCACATATATTAGCTCTTTAATTTATATGCATTTTCAGTGAAGCAAATTGCTGCTGCTATAGGTTTTAGAATAGGCATTTTCTCTTGAGTGTTTGTTTGTATCTTGGTAAATTATGATATAATTATTTGACATACATAATCAATTGGTGATTTTTTCAGTGATTCGCTGAATTATATTTAAGATTTCATATGGTTCTAAACTTTTTTGGTTTTTGTTTTTCTTGAACCTCTATACTATGCCTTCTCGTTATTTAGTTTCTGTGTCTATGGTACAATGCATCTCTCTTTAGGAATTTGTAATTAAGTTCTTTTTGTAGTTTTTAATTTTTCATGATGAAAGCTTTGTTTTCAATCAAAAGATTTTTCTTTTTAATTTTTGCATGGGAATGGGATGTCTAGAAATGATATACTTGGAACAGAATGCCTGAGAACAAGTAGGAAATTTCCTCATGGGAGTCTGCAATAATTGTGTATTAATGGAACTAAAAATAGTAAGATTTAATTGCAAATTTGATCATAATGAGGAAGTAGATGAGGATTTGAACTAGGGATGATGAAATGATGTACGGGTTCGATTGGGTTGGGGAATACTCGGTCTACGTCTGGTATTCTTAGAAATTTCTAATATATTCCCTATCATCTGGGTTGCACTGGGGATGCCCATTTCCATGTGGGAACGGGTTTGGTGGTTTTTTTCCTTCCAAACATGTGCTTTTAAAAATAGCGCTTCAAGTTCATATATATATATATATATATAATATTACTTTCTTATTCATTTTTATGTAAAACTCACAAAGTAGCCTCCAAAAACTAGTCTTCCTTTACCTATTATTTTCATCGAAATTGCTCGATCAAAAACAATAGGTCTCCAAGAATACTCGAAAATAAGCACTCCAAAAGCTTTTAACTTAGGGATATTTTTAGTGTAATGTGATAATTGTTAGTGTAAGGAATTCAAATTTATGTTATCTCCGAGATTCTAGACGAGTTGTACCCGTTAAGGGAGAATTCAGTTATGCAGTTATTCACTTGGGCGTCAGAGTCGAGTTTAGTTGTGAACAATTAAGTTCGACAATTTCCAAACTGGTTTTCAAACTCGTGCCTTGCAAGATTCAGACACATGACTTTAGGTCGAACTATTGATAATGTGCTCTCGGGGTGAAAATAATAAACGTCATGTTATTCACTTATCAGACATATATATTTATTTTAAGACCAGCTCTCCCATGCTATGGAATGCTATAGCAAAATGCACCTCAACAAGAATTTTAAGCCATTGGAAACCATAACCAGACTCCAAACTAAATTTTACAACAAATTCACTCAAACAAAGATAAATAAATTTTACAACAAATTCACTAAAACAAAGATAAATAAATTATATGTGCTTTCACTCTACTTTGGTCAAATATAAATTAGTCAGGATGCTAAATTAATCCAATTTTATGGAATTATCAGCAGCTCTACTACACGAACAAAAGCAAAAGCAAAATTTGTAGGGACAAGATGTCGAGCTGGATTAAGGAGAAATTATTTGAGATGCTGAAACAATGTGGTTGACGATTCTACGTCACTAGATTTAGTTCGTACGCTAGATAGTGCATATTTTAGTACATATGCTTTAACCTTTATCTCTATTTGATCCCTGTGTTTTTTAAAGTTTCATGGATTAAAATTGAACCAATGTCTTTAATCAAAGAGTAATAGAAATTAAACGTGACAAGTTATTAGTGAATATGACATATAAGCTTCACATGTGAGGGTCTAAAAAGTCACATTGATTAAAAAGTATGAATTTAATTAAGGGTTATTAAGCCTAATTCTATTTTATAAAATACAATACGATAGTACAAATTACAATTTTATGACTCCTTGGACCATAATTAACTTATCAAATTTAGGGGTGTTTGATAAGCTTTAATTAAAAGATAAAAATAATAACAATTTATATAAACTAAATTGAAACCAAAGACTGATGGTTATCGTATGAGATTAATCGAGATATTAAATAAATTGATACGGACACTCGTAGATATTAAATAATGGAAAAAAAAAGAAAACATAACAAAAAAGTTAAACTTTTGGTTGGATAAGAGGGGAAAATTCAAATACTTGAGATTAAAGTCAAGGTGCACTCATGAATTTGCTATAATAGCATCAACAATTTCTTCATTCATTTGTGGCATTAAAAGTAAGCACATGGCCACCCACCACTTTCTTTTAAGTGCTGAATCTAAGGTCAATTTGTTTCTAGTCCTATCTCTTCTTTCAACGATATAGTTTAATGGTTAAAACATAATAACATTTTTATTGAGTCGAAGTGTGAATCTTTTATCTCTCAAGATTGTATTACTATATTCTTAAAAGAAAAAAAAATTAAATTAAATTTTATTATTGAAATTTTCATTGTCAACTTAGCATATAGTTTAGTGAGGGTTGTTGCATGGTTAAGATCCTTACCTCACATTTGTGATCGGTGATAGATTCAATTTTTTTTTTGTTAGAATATATAAAAATCGAGATTCTAATGATTTTCAATATTTAAAATGAAACTAAAATTCATCATGTAAACATGATGTTTTTAATTGCTCATATACTTCAATTGATTTTACAAGTCCTAATCATCATTTACCTTAACCTCAATCTATGGTCAAGTTTAATCAATCACCGCGCTTGTTTAATTAGGGTACCTTAAATCAATTCCTAATCATTTACCTTAATTACCTTGATTTATGGTCAAGTTTAATCAATCATAAGCCAAATGTTAAGATATTTTTACCCTTATTTAGGGTACCTTAAACCTTTTTAATCATCATTGCACATCCAACTTTTAAGGTTCTTATTCTTATTTTGAAGATCCATCCCTAATCCCACTTTTTATTTTTCTTTGTTTTCCCTCCACGCTAGTAGAAATTTAGTCTTCTGTGACGTTTAAAAAATGTCACGAAACCTTATGACATCACGAAATCTTATGAAGTTTTTTACGACGTCATCTATGCCATCACGAAAGGTATTTGTGCCTTAAACTTTGGTATGTAGGTTTTCTAATGTTTGAACCAAAATTATGTTCAAAATTTCTTTTGAACATGTAATTAAGTTTGTTATTTGAAACTTTGATTCGACAAATGATTGGTAATGTGACTGATTGTTTTTATCCACGACTTTCATTTTGGATATTTAAGAAGGGATAAAACTAGATATAGACATGAATTATTCCATGCTATAATACGTAACAAGATTTAATTAAATCTTATTTTGATCCATAAATTTTTATGCATGTTTCACTATGGTTTTCAACTTTTAAATATCTTATTTTAGTCCCGAACTTTACCTACAAAATTATTTTAGTATTGTGTTATTTTTTTGATAAAATATTTAATAGTAACCCAACATATCACATATATGGATGTATTTATTTATTTTTGATGGTTAGATGTCTAAAATGAACCACAGTTTGAATTAAGAGAGAATTAAAAAAGTAATACAAAAGAAATATATATTTTTATAAATAAGCATTGGGTTAAAAATTAAAAAAAATGACATAAATCGTAAACTTAGACAATTACCTGAGACCAATCAGAAACGCACTTTTGTGACCTTTTGAGAAAAAAGTAATCATATTAATTTTATGTTATTTGGCATAATTTCTATTTAATTAATTAACTATATGTTGTAGGTCAAGTGCCAAGTTTCAAAACCAATTTAAATTTTTTGTTAAAAGAGTAATGAAAAAGATTAAAATAATTTTTTAATGTAAAGTTTAGGTGACTGAAATATAGAGACCAAAATAAAATATATTTTTAGTAAGAAAAATGAAATAAGTAGAAAAAACATAAAATCTAAACGATGAAATTTTAAACTTTATATGATTAAATATATCATATACTTTAAATTAATTGGACCATATGTGCTACCTTGTCATATTATTTTATGTAGTTCAAATTGTCAAATATTAAACGGTGTACGTTTTTTTTTAATTAAAGTGAACATAGCTCAAACGTAATTGGTATATATCTCAAACCAAGAAGTTATGAGTTCGATCTCCCACCCCACGTGTTATACTAAAAAAAGGGTGTGCGTTTTTTTTTTGGGTTAAATTCTTTTAAAACATTATCTTGTCATGTTCAAATTATTTGCTTCATGAATTCTCCAAAAAAAGAAAAAAAAAAGTGTGGTATATATTTTTATGTCTCTACATGTGCTTGATCACACGAGAAAAATTTATACTCTCAAATTAATACATTCTATAAAACTAGCAATAATAAATAATTAGATAAAAGAACAAAAATCAAATCACTTCCCAATTAAGTTATGAATAATGCTGAGCTTACCGTAATCAGCCAACTAGCAATAATTAAAAGACATCCTAAGATTATAACCTAAAATGATTAGATTTAATTTATTTTTTTTTAGTAATTTTTATTTTAACTTGATCTCTATATTTTTAAAATTTTGTTTCGTTCTCAAATGTGGGGGTTTTAAAAGTTATATTATAATATTAGTATTAATATTGTTTGGTAATATAAATCCAACCTGACAAGTTATTTGTAAATGTAACAATGAGTTTTATAATATGATATTTTGTTTATGAAATATGATCCATCATTTATTTTTTTTTTTAAAACATTTTTGTTGAAAAGTAAAAAGAAGCTAGAGCTAACTCCCATGTGAGTGTAAAACTAATAATGGCAAGTTGGATTTATGTTTCTCATTTTGGAATAATTTCCACCACAAATAAGTAGTTAGGTTAGATTTCTATTTTTTTTCATAACAAAAAGATATAAGCTTTGATCAAAAGAATAATGATATATAATGTAATTAAGAATATAGGGAATTTAACAAAAAAAATAAAACCATTCAAATGGAAAATAATATATATACAAGAATTGAAGAGAAGTATAATATTAGATGAGTAAAGTGTTGAGGTAAAGTATAGGGTTAAAACATATAAGAAATACTATTTTAATCTCTCAAATTTTAATAAATTCGGACTAATGACTCTGAATTAAATCTATGTCTAACTAAAAAGGTTGTGAGTTCGAATCTTCACTCCCACGCACGCGTGATACTAAAAAAATGTTTAATATACTTTTAATTTTGAACTAGATTTTTTTTTGTCAACTTCTATCCGTTGGTAACTCTACCATTATCTTTTAGGATGGTACATAAAAAATATTTATACATTAATTTAGAGCAAAACATGTCATGCTACTTTTTCATTATTTTTCCTCTAGATTTTAATATGTCAAGTGATGTTAAGGGTCATACACTAAAAAGATAAGGGGCCTTACGAAAGTTTATAATAACATGAGACTACTCCTCTCATTGCTAATTGATTTTGAGATGGAACCCAATAAATATTGATATGGTATCAGAGTTCAAAAGCTCAAACGAGCATCCAGTCCAAAAATGTGATCCGACCAAGATCTATGAGCCAAAAGAGTCACGATCTTGAGAGAGCATGTTAAAGATCCCACATTGAAAAGATGAGGAGAACTTGTTAAATTTTATAGACCAGATTAGAACCATCGATGAATTTAGAGATCAAAGTTGAAAAGCATATATTTTTATAACCAAATATAAAAATGGAGACAATTGAGAAGCATGTTATCAAGTTGGAAGGGTAATAAGAAAAAGAAGAAGATAAGGAAAGCGACATACACTCACATGGGCAAACCCAAATTAAATTAAAGCACTGTTGAAAGAATGACTTTTGAGTTCCAATATTATTATGGAAACAGCTGAAAGTTCAACTGTCTACAACTTTGTTAGTTATATATACATATAGCCATGTGAACCAACCATAATTTTAAGCTTTATTTGCGCCACATTTTTTGGGTGACACCTACTTTTCAAACTTACCCAATTACCTCTCTAAAAAAAAGTTAATAAAGAAGAAGAACAACCCTTGATTCAAGAATAATTTGTGGAGTGATCTATGCAGCGAAGGAAAAAGAAAAGGTAAAAACAATTGGTTATATGGTGTATCAATTAATTTTGTGTGTTTTTGGCAACTAAATGTAGTAGAATTGGATGGTTGCCCCGTGAGATTAGTCGAGGTGCTCGCAAGCTAACTGGAACACTCACGGATATAAAAAAGTAATGGAAAAGTTAAATTGGTTTTTATTAATCCTCTTATTCATCTATACCATTCTAATTTTGGGTGGACGAGTCATTCTTAGATTGAAGAGACAGACATATTGGAGATGAAATTCGAACACTTTTTAACGAGAAGTCTACAAGTCTTTGGAGGATGACATAGTGACAGACTTGAGGCTTTGGGGTACCATCTACGTTGAGGTCTCACAGTTCGATATCATGTATTGGTCACCGTGTTTCTCAACCAACAACAGAAATGTAATTGATATTTTTATTCACTAAAGTGTGGATTGATGTTATCTACCTATCTAACGGTTAAAAGTTTGATTAGAGTAAATTGTGGGATTTCTTTCATTGGTCACACTTTCTCACATGCACTTGCTTTTTTCCTTTAGTTCCAATATGCATGAGAGAGAGAGGAAATTACAACTCTCACCCTCTCTCTAAGCATTACAATATTCTCTCTCTATGCTCTCTATCTATAAATAGCCTTTACAAGACTTCACAGTTCTCCACCACCAAAACAAGTGTTTGTTCCAAGAGAAGAAAGAGAGATGTCCAAAATGGCATTGGCCAACCTTCTCTCAGCCATAACCCTGTTGGGGGTAACCCTAGCACCCCTCACCATGGCCCAAAACTCCCACCAAGACTTCGTCAATGCCCACAATGCTGCCCGAGCCAGGGTCGGTGTCGGCCCGGTGTCGTGGAACTACACCTTGGCCGCCTACGCCCAAACTTACGCCAACAAGAAGATTGGCACTTGCGAGCTGCAACACTCCTATGGACCTTACGGCGAGAATCTATCTGAAGGGTATGGTGAGATGACCGCAGTGGAGGCGGTGAACTTCTGGGTGAGCGAGAAGAAGTACTACGACCACCGATCCAACCGCTGCGTCGGGGACGAGTGTCGCCATTATACGCAGGTGGTGTGGCGGGACACCAAGCATGTGGGTTGTGCTCGAGTGAAATGCCATAACAATTGGATATTTGTGATATGTAACTATGATCCTCCAGGCAACTATCAAGGCCAGTTTCCTTACTGAACTTATCAAAGTTGAAAAATTTCGATGAGTTGGCCAATTGTCATAGAAAGAAAAAAAGGAAGAAGAAAGATAATGGTGTTATCTTTATGAATTATTATTATATATGCAAATTATCTTAATGGGACTCTAATTAATTAATGCTATTAACATGTATTATGCATAAACATGATGTTGCCACACCACTATTGGTCATACCATTTGGTTAAGAGTTGGTGTTGTTTTTTGCTATATTAGTAATTAAATAGAGATATAGGTTGTTGAGATAAAATATTATTAAAAAAAATGCAAAAATAGCAAAGAGAAAAAGTTAAATTCATGACTAATCTATATCGATAATGACGTTTTAACTTGGTTAATTAGTATATGTTTGATAGTAGATCAATCTTGGAATCCGCGAGGCTCGGACTGGTCGCATCGAAGAACTCCACACGCTGCAAAACAAACTTAGCACTCCGATGCTTTAGTCAAGTCAATACTCAGTCTGATCTATATTCGAGAGAGGGTATATTTCGCGTACCTTTAGAAAAGGAGGGACACTCTATTTATAGAGGCGAGCTTCCAAGAGGGCTTCCGACAACCTAGGACCAAGTTGTCTTCTTAGAAAATATGTTTGTCGTCATTTGTACTAGCTCTCTTGGTTACTCTTTAATCTCGACACCTCGACCGTACCTATCGTAAGTCGGTCGGAATGGAGAAAATGTGGTAGTTCAGATATGGAACACCGAGCTTAGAAAACTCGACTTTGTAGAATCGTTGTTAAAGAGTTGTCTTCTTTCTGTCGATATATAACTCCATATATTCACAGATGGCAGTATAATTGATATAATTGCAGTTAATCCATATCCAAATCAATTGTTAAATATAATTGCAGTTAATCTACATGAATAATGATTATCATATGAAATTCAACATTTTTTACATCTTGAACATACTTATTAATCATTATCTGATTAAAATAAATGAGTAGCTAACTTAAATATAAATCAACTGATTAAATACTAATTAATTAGTAATCCGAAGTTTGAGTGTCCACTCCTAAAACTTTTATACCAAAAACAAAAAGTAAATAGGGGATTAATGAACTTTTTAAAATACCATATTTCTAATTACCTTTTAGAAAATGTTGTATTATTTATAAAAATGAATATTTTCAAATCTTTCAGACTATCGACAGGAATCGTCGTGGCAGTATAGATCTTTTAGCCCTTTATTGATTAATTTCTCGATAGTAATGGTCTTAATGAGGCGTCCGATCCTGATAAGTTAGTTTCATCATAGTTAAGCGAAAAGAATCTCCTAATAGTACTCGGTTGCTGTTTTACTATCAAAGGTCAAAACTCATCCCAGGTCCAGATTCAGTGTAGAAGCACGACAGTCGAGTGACTGAAAACCAAGATGGTTAGAAATGAATTACGACATCGAGTTTAGAGGACTTTTGCCTAGTGTAAAGGTAAGGTAGAACCTTGGGGCTTGACCTAGAGTAGAGGCAAGTCGGCTAGAGTCGCGAGAGAAGTGAAATGCATGTACATGCGACGTGTAGTGCCGAGATAAGTTAGCATTCTGCATGCAAGTGAAGCTCGGTCGAGGAACAAAGAACCCCGCCTAAGGTCCGACGAAGCCACAAAGGGCGCGAAAGTGTATTGGGACTAGAGTTTTCCCTGTAAGACTGGCCATGATCGAGCTTAGATCATGGCGCCGCATGGTTGAAAAATGTATGACCGTGACACCAGACATCGAAATAAATTAAACTTAATTTTGAGTGAATTATGACTAAGCGTTTGTTGAAGTGATTGATTTCTATATCATCGAGCAAGTTGATCATCAAGATGAAAAATTTGGAAAAAAATGATAAGAATAAGAACAAAACTATATTATTTGTTGATCAACTGCCAAATGAAAGAATGAGGTTTTTGAAAGAATTGGGTTGGGAAATGGGAAGTGAATTTAGTAAGGACGGAGGGCAGGATTGTTGCCTGCAGGATAGTAACTACAGATGACAAAAACCCAATTGTTTTGGCACTTGAGCATTGCACAACCAATTTGTTTGGTGTCCCTCCACACCACAGCCCTAAAATGCCCACACTCGCCCCCGACGCACTTGTTGGCGTTGTAGTCGTAGAACTTGCTCTCACTTGCCCAGAACTTCACCGTCAACTCGGCCGACGTCGTCTCGTATGCCTCTAGCAAGTTTTCCCCATAGGGTCCACCGGAGTGCTTCATCTCACAAGTAGCATATTTAGAGTTGGCGTAATTCTGAGCGTAGTCGGCCAAGGTTTGGTTCCAAGTCACTGGGCCAACGCCATACTGTGCGCGAATGGCGTTGTGGATGGCCACATACTCCTGCGGGGTGCTGTAAGCGTCACCTAGCCTTAGGCTTAGTCCCAGCAAGCACAGGGCCAACACCAACTTGGGGGATAATGCCATTTCTAAATTCAAAGGCAAAGGCTGTGCTTTGAAGGGATAATTAATTATGTGTTATTTTGTGTTGGTTGTGTACGTTTGAGGGCTCTCCTTTAGCCTTTTTATATTGAGACCACAGATGGGGTTTGCTTCCATATTAGGGAGTTCGTTTCAAATGCTAGGAGTAAAGAGTGGAGGCACCGTAGAATTCTACAAATTTCTTTCAATGGTCTTTGTCTGCCATAAAATGTGCCTTCAATCTCTCTCTCATAAAATTAGTCTAATAATTTTGTTCATTTAATAAAATCTCCTATGGTTTTTTTTTT